>JAOEHV020432950.1:0-10410 GCA_025447995.2 Isaurus tuberculatus | reverse complement strand
GAGAGTTTAATTACAAAATTTTCATATTACTTTTGAAACTGTCATTTGACGTGCTCAAAATAAATCAAACAAATTGAATTTCATTTTTTTTAAAATTTTGATAAGAAGGGTAAAAATATGTGGTTTTAAAAATGCATTCAAAAAAACGTTCTCACAGGCTACCTCAATCATAGGATCCAAATACTACATCCGAAACAATAAGAGATATTTTGAAAATGAAGATCAATGAAAAATTGATTGATAAAACATGGTTAGTGGTTTATGACCAAAAAGACTCTTTTTGGGGCTCTCCGACAGGCGTTTTTATGTTACATCTATAGCTTTTACTCTTACTAACTAGCAATAATTTGTTGGTATAAGTATCAATTAATTTTGAAACATTCTTACTGTTTTAAGAGTACTCAATGAAAATGAAATTTTATACTAAACATAACTAGAAACATTTATAATTTTGCAAAGTTAATGCATTGGTACAACAACATAGGTATAACATTTATAAATATAAATTTTCATTTAATAGAAGATCTAATTCTGAGCTGTGTTTTAAGATTACGATTTTGTTGTGCCTGGCTTTTGAATTGCTTTCTTGAGTTTAAAGTCTAAAATGTTCAAGTCAGCTGTGGCAAATATAGTGAACTTTCAAATTGTCATAATACAGTATGTGACATGTTTTCAATATTATTGTATATTTGATCGCATAAATTGCATATTTATTAGAACTTATAGTTTTACTTAATGTTTGTTTTGGTTAGAGAAATAGATTTTTGCTTTAATTTTCTATGTAAATCATGCTACAGTAAAAGTAAATAGTTTTTGCAGTAAAATAAGTTTTTGCATTAAGCATTATGTGTGTGCATTAAGTTTAGTAGCTTTTGACTTATTTTTAACTAAATTGTTTTGTGAAGCCTTACATATTTGAGATGTGTATCTGCTCAGTAAGATTAATGTTGCTGGTTTCTAAATAACAAACAATAAGTGTGCATTAAAAACATTTGCCCAAGAACTCCAACTTGATAACTATAAAGAGAGTTGTAGATTGACACAAGCTTTTGTAACAAGAAAAGCTATTAGTATATAGATTTGAAAAACACTTTTGTTTTTATATGCTAAATTATCCAACTTCATTTTTCTTACTTACATACTTTCAATAAATTGCATTGATGATAGTAGTAGATCTGTCCATATATCTTCAAAATCATTTACAAAAACTCTAATATGTTGCAAAAAATTATGGACTGTATAATTTTTTTGTGAAACACTGAATAATTTTCCGATATAATTGTATAATAAATTTTATACAAAGTTGAATTATTTAAACACCATTGCTCTTCTCAGTTGTTGATTATCATAATCTTACTCTTCTTTTGTAATTCAGTCTTACAAATATACATTAATTATCCTTAATTTATTGCTAAAAAGTATTGTTGCCAAAACTGTAAGCATAACAGATGAAGCAATTTTAACAATAAACCATATCTAAATCCAAGTTTTCGTAACACACACTCCACATACGGATCTAGGATTTTCGAAAGGAAGAGGGGGTTGTATGGAGGTGCTATCACCATTGCCGAAAGAGACAAAGACTTGTCAGTCACTAAGTAGCTTTGTTAGAAAACTTTTGTTAATCATCAAAGGGAGAGGGTGGGGCAAAGGCCATAGTAATGGACTGCCTTGCCATGGTCCATCTTCATATTGATTTTCAATGCTTTATGTATTAGCATCATGTTTTATCAGACAACAACTTAACGATAAGATCTCTGTCTCGGGAATATTCTAATGTTTTACTGCATTACTGGGAATTTTTTTAATCCCACGCTTCCACATCTTTCGGTTGACTGCTATGGCAACTGGCACGAGTATAGGCTACAATGGAACCTCTTGTTTTATAAGTTTTATGCTCCCAAACATGACTATTATGCCGGCATTATGTTCTATGCACTATTTTATTATGCCCAAAATTACGCCGGCACATTTTATCCAGTCCTATCGCGCAATAGGAAACTAGCTATGGAAGGAGGAAGTGTGAGTTGTGTTAGGAGTGATTTGAATTAAAGAAAGGCAGTCATTAAAATGACTTTTACTCCCTAATTTCTGTTAAAATAGATATGATTTATGGAAGAGCAAGTTTAGGGACAACACTCAAACTTTGATTACATCAAACTTGCTTTATTATTCCGGTAACATTTATGATTGGTATTTCAGCGAAATCAGGGTATTTTAAAAACGCAATTCTGAAGAAGCTTCTTGCTCAGAAAGAGGAAATACGCACTGCATGTGCAACACAATGCTCTTCCAGTTTAACATTGTAGCCCTCTGGATCTTTAGAAAGCTCGGTCCTAACAAGGCTATGTTCCACCACGTGGTTGGGTGGCATAATCACCGTTTTTTTTGTCCTGCGAAAAAAAAAACGCATTGATGATAACAATAATAATAGTGATAAGGAGAAAGATATTAATATTAATAATAATAATAATAATAATAATAATATACGAATATATTTACAGAATAACCATCAATATAATATGGCACCGTTATCAAACAAGTCCTGCCAGAAATAGAATAAAGAAGTAAATAAAGTACAAATTTAGAATAACAATAAAACCAATTTGAATATATAAAGGCAATCACAAGACGATATAAACTTACAAATAAAAATCATCCAACGCTTTTCGAAATAAAACTCTAGGGTAAATGTTTCTCAAATCTTTCCTCCTAAAAAGTACAAACTTGGACGAGAGAATTCAAGTTTAACATTGGGCAGTTTAGCTGTTAGGCAGTTGTTCCTGGTATTAACGCCGTTATGGTTAAATCATTCAAATTAATTGATAAATGCAAAACATATAGACAGAAAACCATTAAACTATCTTTTGAAGTGCTACTTTTTATCAGTTTGCCCTTTTAGCTGTTTTATTTCGGTGTAACCCAAAAACAGAGCTAACCAACAATGAAAATTTAATCATCAAGGCCGTTGATACACTTAACATATATAATATACTTAATATACTTAACGTACTTGTAAGAGGTGTAAAAATAGCATCTGTGAGTACCACCTTCTTCCAGCATGAGGAACATGGTAACATCGCCTTTCAATATTCCGTCACAGACAGTCATTTTTTGGTAGGACGGGTCCTAACCAGTTGTCTTCTTTTTCATGACAGGCCCATCAGCAGGAAAGTTCACTCCATGGAACATAGATTTGTGGATAAAGCAGTTGCCTTTAAGGCTATTATAGTAAAAGAAAATGAAGAAGGTATCGCTTGAAAAAAGAAAAATTGCATTTTTATTTCCCATTCACTATCACATTGCTCAATTAAAACACTGATTAGATTATTGAGTTGTAAAAAAAACACCACTGAAATGCAAGTCAAAAGATACCTCTGTAAGCAAAAAGTAGATTAACTATCTATGTGTAAAGTATCTTTTTTGTGCCGTAAACTATATTTCTGGTTTGTTATATATACCTTATGTCCCCATTGGCTGTAGCAAATCCTCCATCTTCAAAGGTAAACGTCCTCTCAAAGGACATTCCCGCGGGAAATGCTTGTTTGAAATAGTCCTGTATGTCGGCAGGATACTTAGTGAATCATCGATTTCCATATTTGAATACTGAAGACAGTATGTCAAAGGAGAATGGAAGGGGCCCACCCTCGATGATTTTAAATTTCGAAGTTTGCGTCCCCCTAAAACAAAAAAAAAGAAAAGCATTGTTTAAAGCTAAAGTTTCGATCGAATTTAGTATGTATTATTATACTGAATTAAAACAAAAATAGTAACTTTCGGTGTGAAGATCCGCTGTTCAATTTAATTCCAACTTTAATACAGACTCGCATTGTTCGATGAGCACACGCAAGATCGAAGACATTTTGTTCAAGTTTTGTTTCGTTTTGTTTGATTCATTTCATTATGTTGTGTCTTGTTTTCCAGGTTTTTCGCACAAACATCTTTCTTCAATTAACACCACTTGACCGTGGAAGTTTCCATTATATCTTTTTGGTTACGATGCTAAAACAAAAGGTAATGACACTAATAATGGCCGTCTGTGAGTGTTCAAGAGGGGACGCAGTATAAGATCTCCTTCAAATACCAATTTTTAAACAATGTTAAATGATTGAATTTCAGGCCCGTCGGAACAAAAATTTGATAGGGGGGGCTGTGAGCTGTGAGGGGTAGACAACCAGTCCCGTACTAAATTAAAAACACGTAACTACGTAATGAGAAATTTCGTACGTAAAAATTTCTGGAGGGGCTATATAGATACTTACTCGTATGGGTTTCCGAAGCCCTCTCCTTTGATCGTAAAGTAATGCCCATTGACGCAACCATCCATGTGGAAAGTCATGTTCATCTCCCTTGTGATACACTGGTATTAAAACATTTTATATATGTATTGTAAAAATGCGATAAATCCAAGACAAAACTGTTTTAAAGGTATCCAATTGTTTAAGGATAGTTTACATCTAGAATTATACACTTGATACAATACTCAGCCGGAGCATATTGAGTTACATTAACATGCTACTCAGTATGATGGCATTTAAAATCATTGACTACCAAAGATTGAAACTCCAACGAAAAATACTGACAAAATTTTGAAAACAATAACAACAAAAAACATACTAGTGAACAAGGAACCAAAATTTTAAATAATTGTGAAAATTGAGACATTTGCTGAAGATAGCACAACTAGCCACAGTTGTTATTGCAGCTTTAGGCTCATGGTTTTTATGACAAAAACCCTTAGATGAAAAAAAAAATTCTTCAATAACTGAGCAACTGAAACGAATGGACGGAAAATACAACAAAACGGACAGAAATGGGCCGTATGGGCTGTCGGTAGTAAGGTGCTACTCTTTTTGTCAAACTAAAACTATTGAGTTAATATTAAGACCATTGCACTTGATGTCAAAAAATCTGTGTCAGTTCTGTTATCTGTTCTTCCCCTGTATTCCACTATATTCTAAGTTATTTCTTCAAATCAGAACCCAAGTTCAAGCTGAGATCTCTTGGAAATTGTGGACCATTCTTTTACCGAACCCGACAGATAAGTAAATGCAAAATGTTGTTTTCAGTAGTTTTTTGTTTACCTGTTTCTATTATCAATTCAGAGAAGAAAACCTTTTCTAGACAGACACAAATTTTGACATCCTCTCCACAACTCATTTTTTTGAAGACTACGACTTGAGAACTGGTTAAAGCCTCAGAAAATTGCGCATATAGAAACACGTTGGCCGTAAACCTGGAGTACCGTTGATGCTTTGCTCGAAGTGCAGCCGATAGTGGTCCTTTCTGAGTTCCAAATGTAACGACGGAATTACACGAACCTTTTTTTTTCGTCAGTTACAAGAAAGGTGTGGTATGGCAGTTTTGTTTTATTATTGCCAAAAGATATTTAACCCTATTTCCTAAGACCCGAGAATTCACATACCTGCTTTGAAAGAGACATGTCTCCTGATATCAAATCCCTTGTTTCTCAAAACTGAAAAGTTGAGTCGAGTTTACCTAGTTAACCGCGTCGGCGAAAAAGCTGAAGTGATTGCCGTGTTGGAGCTCATCACTATTAAAGCCAAAAGCCCTGCGTCCACTAGAGCTATCAGCTGAGCTAATGGTCACTCGTGCCATCTTCGCCAAATATTTAAAATGTTGAATAATTTTGTGCACGGATGAACATTTCCTTCAATTCTGCATGTGCAAAGCTCTAAATTTAGGAAATGAAACCTCGAAGCTTTTTATCTTTCTTTTCAATCAATGATACCAATGTTAATTACTGTTTCCTAAAATGAACCTCTGTACAACCCATGGTATTGTCTGGTTTTTTCTGAGTCCCCGTAATTCAGTTTAGAAACATTATTTGCAAATTCTCTTTGTGTTTGGCGGCGTCTAGGCCTTTGTCCACGTCTGCTTATTAGCAGGTCTTTAAAACGCCTTTGTCTTCGTCCCAGTAACAAGAGAAAAAGAAATCTTTTCATCTTCTGAAGAGCTCGAGCTGGAATCTTTTTCACTAAAATCAGCCATGTTTGATGGTTAATAAGCACGGTAGGCATGTTTATTTGTCTTATTTTTTAAGCTCATAGCTTTAAGTAGCGCTTGCCGCTGGAGGAAATGTTCAGTCGTGCACAAAATTATTCAATATTTTAAATATTAGTATTTGTTTTATGTTTGGTATATTGCTGGATTAAATTTTTTTAGGAAAGGCAGAATTTTCTCTTGGTCAATGAGTTGCTGCACTTCTACTTTCAAATTGAAATTTTACTAGTGTTTTCTCCATTTCGGTCTCTGGGTACAACTATCGAGTACCCCGCACTTCAATTTATCTGAGTGGCCCGGCTACGCGTCAACGCGTCAACTTCACCAAATTCGCACAAACTTGCATCCTTTATCAAAACAAAGTGTCACTACACAATACCCCGCAACTGTCGGTAATTTATTCGTGCTCATTCGTCGTTCTTTAAAAATAAGTGAGGAGTTAAATCAATAAAGTATATAACATTCCTCCTTTCCACAAATTCGCATGGTTACAACACAAATTCACAGCTTTAATCAAAATAAAAACATTTTAATTTCTTATTTTTATTTTCACATCACGTTTCATATTTAGGATTAATTTGGCTTCGCACAATCGCTTCGTATTTTATTTATTACTTATCACTACCATAGTCTATTTCAAAATATGTTTACGAAAAGTTAAAGGAAAAGAATACATTTATCAGTTTCGCAGTGGCTATATGTTGGGCAGCCGAACAATTGGTCTTCAAATTACTAAACGGTCGTTCTCTAAATTCCGAACAAAACTATGCTGTATTACATGTTTATGACTCGTTCTTTAAAAAAACTTACTGCATTATGTGTGCAAAATGGGGAAAGGCTTCGTCTTCTTGGATAAAACGACAATAAATAATTTTCAACAACTCATTGACTAAAGAGTTTACCTAAACAACCGAAACCCTATCACTTACCTTTTTTCGTACAGTTCGCGCCCAGAATATCCCAGCCTAATAGCAATGGCTCCTAATTACTTTGTTCTCTGCTCTAAAATCTCTTTACATCTGTCATTTTGTACGAAAATTAAGTTTATTTCCGTTCCATTTATAGAAATAATTGTAAACTGCCGATCTCTGGGAAAACGTACCCTCCGGTACAATGGCTGACAAAAAATGGAAGAAATTAACGGGTGATCAAAAAGTGCCACCTGCGACAAAAGAAAATTTCAAATAAAAAGAACCAAGAAACGAAGCTTTCTGACAGTGTTGCAAACCATTGCAAATAAAACAGTTTCAGGATACTGTCTGTTTCGTAATAATTCAGAATATAAAACAATCCCATTCCTTTAAAGCCTGACCCTGCCTTGTTTTACAGTAAAAGTGGAAGCTGCGCCAGGAAAAAAGCTGTCTTAAAGAATCATCAGGGAAATAGACATTTAGAATAACTGGACAATAAAAACCTACAATCCTGGCAAAAAGTCAATGAAACACCTAACACAAAATGCTAAAAATATTTTAACCCTCCAACCCCCATAATAACGTCTGTAAAAAATCGATTTAAAATTGTGTGCAAAAGCTAGAAAATTGTGCAAAATGTAATAAAACGTTTTTTTGCTCAGTATTCCAACATTGTTTGGGGGAGAGGGGGTTACAAGCGCAGAAATGGTTTATTTTCTCTGAAAAACAATCAAAGGAAAAATTGTTGAAGTTTGCCATTTTTCTTAAGCAAAAACACGATATTTGAATACAGTATAATGGAGTATTATCTGTAAAGTAAAATCAAACTAAATCAGTTTTAGTGGTACCCATGGAAACGATTGAATAAACATTAAACTTGTAATTAACTATAGTGTGTAGTTAATGCAATGATAATAAAGCATAACCATATTATAATCTTACTATGCACAAATTTTAGGCTCTTTTTTGCAATCAAGCAGTGACAAGGTTTTTCTCCCCACGGCTATAGATCTTTAAACTTGTTCGCAGTCCATTTTCGCAAGATTTTAATTTCAAGATGGCGGACACACAATGTTATTGTTATTTAACAATTATTCCAAGAGCGCGCGTTGGATATGAAATGGTAAATAGCCAAAGAGGCGCGTAGCGCCGAGTTGGTTATAAATCATCTCATATCCAACAAGCGCGAATGGAATAGTTGTTGTATCAATTTGTTTTGAGCTTCCTGAACTCTTGGATACTTAAAAATAACAGTTAAATTTTATTCAGAGCCTATTTTTCGGCTTTGCGAACAACACCGTTAGTTTTATGAGCTGATAACCGAGATTGAGTGAACCAATCAGAACGCGCGAAACGCAATATTCGAGGTTGAAAATTTAATAATGATAATTACATATTTCCCTTGTCCAAAATCTTAGATTTTCGACAAACCTAGCAGGTAAGTATGCAATATTTGTCTTTTAGGGCAAGCAAGCACGATTTGTCGTTTTTTCTAGTATAGTTAAGGATAAATTATAATCTACAACCGCTATATATGTAAATTACGAAGTATATAACAATGAAGATATGTTAATGGATATAAAAGTTCATTTCTATAGACATGGTCAACAAGTCTATTGTCAATCGGATAACTCCGCGACAGTCAGCAACTATGAACATTCTTCAACAAGAAAATGGTCTTTCAATACGGCAAATACATGCAACATTTCCACAATTTAGCTTGTCAACAGTGTTTCGGCACGCGACATAAGACGAATGTGTGGTGAAAATGAAAAGAAACACTGGTTGCCCACAAAAATTGAGGTAGCGAGACGCACTGGAGCTACCTCGTGTTCTGAAGAATCTTCGAGACACTAACGGCTGTCTGACTTCGAGAAAGTTGCAAGTCGAAGCTGGTATGACGCATCTTTCCAGCCGAAACGTCCGAGTTATTTTATATAAGCAGGGATATAAGTATTTCCAAACTTGACGGAAGGGGCTGTTAACAAATAATGATTTGAAACGTCAAATTCAATTTGCGCGCCGCATGGTAAAAAATTATGGAGTGGACGTTTGGACCAGACAAATATATTTTTATCTCGACAGCAGCAGTTTTGTACACAAAACAATTCCATCCGACCAAGCCAGGGCCCCTGCATCTATAGTATGGCGAAGGCCAAATGAAGGCTTGAAAAAGGGCTGTACATCGAAGGGAAAGAAAATCGGCAGCGAATGCAAAGTGGCACATTTCATTATGTTCATATTTTATGGCAAGGGAGTTTATTTCTGTGAGCAGTATGAGAAAATAGATTGCTCATTTTTTGCCAAATTTGTCAAAAGCAACATTAGAAAATTAATTCAGAATAGCCTTAACCTGCGGCTGCTCGAAAGGAATTTAAAATATTTGGGGTACAGGTACACAGTATTCCAGGACCAAGCCCAGACATAAACCCGATAAAGAATGTCTTCCATTTGCTGAACAAAAAATTACAAAATGATGCTGTAGAGCAAAACATAACCCGCGAAATTTTTTAAGAATTTTCTTACAGGGTCACGCCGGCCACAGTGCAAAACATCGTAGAATAGATAAAAATATCGATACTATGCCATAGAGGATCCACCAAATTATTAGCGGTCGTGGAGCCCGTCTAAAATATCAACATTGCCAAATAAATTTCTTATTTGGTATTTTCGTACCATAGCGTCCATGTAAATTAATGGTGACTAAATATGTGCCTAATATGAACAATAATACAGATGAATGAAAATCACGGTTGACACAAACGGTTGACATGACACCCGTTGGAAATTAAGATTATTGTGCAACGGTTAACGGTTGACACCATGTACTATAAAAAGTATAAAGAGAATAAACTTTTTTTTGTTTCAATTGTCAAACGTCAACCGTTTTTTAGCTTACTATAAAAATTGTCAAATGCTGCTGTCAACCATATGTCAATCGTATGTATATGATAAAATTTACATCAATTCCATATTTCATATCCTCAATCATACATACATACACAAATACATACATACAAACATACATACATACATACAGAGTACCGGCGCGTCTATTTGTTACTCGAGGAAAAGAGCTATCGTCTGGGTGGGCCCGGTTGTCATTCAACTACTGCCAGAATGAGATGGAGCAGAGGTACGAACAATGCTGTAATGGAGTTTTACTATCTGAGTAAACCATTGGATGAAAGTGGCAGATCAGTCAGAGGACATAGACAAAGAATGCATGCTGTCTGGAAGGAAAGAGGTTTACCAAAGATAACAGAGCAGAGACTATGTGATCAGGCTAGGGTGATCAGAAAGAATGAGTGGTTTACTTCCGTCGAGTTGGATGAAATCAGGAGAAGAATGACTACAGTAGATGAAGAATTAGAAGAACAGGTTGCCGGGTGTATAGACACAGAACCTGAACAGGTCGATGAACTAAATGGAAATGTCAATGTGCAGATTACAGACAATGATACGATGAATGATG
>JAOEHV020432842.1:0-10412 GCA_025447995.2 Isaurus tuberculatus | reverse complement strand
GAAAAATAATAACAACCGTAGAAAGACACGCGGCTAGTTTTAAGTATTTCCTGCCATCAATATGGGAACTAAAGCGAAGTTTACCATATAGATATAGGAAAAACGTATTCATGGAAAATTGTTTCTGCCTCACTGGACGTTGTCAGCTTGTATACCCGCATATCAGGTCTCGTTCTAAGTGTTAGTTGACAGGACTAACTTTCCAACAAAAATTTCCCATAACAGGCAAGGTGGTCAAGTTGGTGGATCGGGGTGGGTAACAAACGAGCATCGAAAACACGAAATACAATTAGAGATGAAGGGAACATGCTCCTCTTAAAATTTTGAAATTCAAAGTATCAAAAATCTATGGAGATTTATGGCAATAAAAGTTGTAAGAATTGTGAAATAATGTTCGACGATTCAGAACTTTGGCCTATACGTTGATTCTATAAAGGGAAGAAAACAGAAGATCCTCGAAGAAAGCTCCGACTCAAAGCCTCGATCTCATGTCCGTATTGGTGGGAGGAGTGAGTGATAACCCGGCACGAGGAAAACCTGACTCAAGAAAGTTAAGAAGGGCTCTCTTATTAGGCTTGTTTCTTTTTTCTCGATATTCAACGTTACAAATACTCATGCTTAATTGGTTAGTTGACATATTAGACGAAAGGCACAAGTCTGATTCCACTCATTGTTATTGACCACGTACAAAAAAGCTATTGAAGATTTTCATTGTTTCTTGACGAGTTTTCTTATACATCAGGAAAGCATTTGAAACTGCCACTCATCAAATTTTACTCACAACATGGAATTTGGTATATCAGATGTTTAATAAAAGACTGGTTTAACTCAAATCTAAACATTACAACTCAAGCTGTCACTCGGTTCCGTGAATTCTGAGACACAAACACTTTTGTGGTGAACCTCGGATCAGTACTTGCATAACTTCTTTTCCTCATTTGATAAAAATAATTTAAACGATTGCCCCAACTTCGTAGATTTTCATCCTTTTGAAAACGACGCAAACTAATTGCTGAAGCACAGGGACCTCAACATACTTGAATGTGAATTTTTACCTTACCATTACGTCATACGGAGATTACGTAACTTACCAGCTCTGCTTGGTCAGCGTAGCGGAAACACTCGATAGATCAGCTCCTTGGTTTGAATTAGATTGGAAAGTTATTTCACAATAATCATTGTGTAGGAAGGAAATCGTTTCCTCAGTTTAATATAAGTATAGTCATAGAAAGTATAGTCAGCTCTTAGCATCTTCAACATCTGGAAGTGTGTCGATGATACGAAGGCGGTATCCGAAACCATACCCAAAGGGGAACAGAGTATGTTTCAGCAAGCAGTGGACCTAATTCATGACAGGTCGATTAAAAATCTGTCCAAATCATCTATCCAAGGGTACCATACTCTGATGCCTTCAAGTTTGCTGAAGTTAGGCCTATTCGGAACCACCATCAACACCTTATGAGACAACTTTTTCAATCAAACAGCCCCACAAGTAAGATTCACAATCTCTTGCAAACTCTTTGTATCCAGGACACTTACAATTTGAGGAGGCAGAGAAAGTTTGTTCTCTACTTGTGTAGAACAAAGAGATTTAAGGACACTTTTATTAAGAGATGCAGTTACGAGGCCATAGTTACCTAATTATATAATCATAGATACACATTTGCAGATATATTTTGCAACTCTTATATTGTTAAGTTTTTAATCACATTGTATACCGTTGTTATTATGCATTATTGTAAAGTTACGCAATTCAGTTTTTAACTGCTACGTAGCTCGATAAAAACCAGTCTATCTATGGGAACCTAGAAAAATGAAAGGCAAGAAAAGACAACACAGAAAATAATCTTTCCAATAAGGATAATTTGCGAGGAATGAACCAAAAGCACTCTGAATGACCTTTTGACATAACAACTGTTTACATTCAGTACGAGAGCAGGGCAGGAGAACTATGACATGAAATGTGAACGAGAAAACGAACTTGATGGGAAAATTTACTTTGGGATGAGGATTGTCCAAAGAAACAAATGATTGGATCACTTCCTTGAGGTGGTAAAATGTAACTGGCATTTTGATCTCAGAGCAATTAAAACAGGACTGAGAATCCTACCGTCCTGTAGAAACGTACCGCGTTTTAAAAAGGTGGATACCGAAGACAATGTTTGAAGAAAGTTGGCTTTTTACCTTCAGACTATCCAGAATCCTTATGGAAGAAGATGGTTTTAAACAAAATCCACAAAAAGCTTACCTGCTCAGAATATCAGTGGCGGCGGCAGAGGGGGGCGGCCGCCCCCCCAAAAATAATATTGGGGCGGCAAAAGTCATGTTGAAGCCCTTAATTATTTACGAATGTGATCCTTGTACCAAAATCTACGTCTCAAAATGCAGGAAATAGCGTCTCAGAGGGGTTAAAAATTCAAAATTTCATGGGGGAGCATGCCCCCGGACCCCCTAGTTTTCTCGCGCCTTCGGCGGACGAAATCTTCCCCCCCCAATCAAAATTTGCTGCCGCCGCCTCTGAATATACAACGCGAGAAAAAAAATGTGGTTAACATTTGCGACAACATTTTACCAGTAATTCAACTGGAATATTAAAACGATTATTCAATGCCAAATTAGTGACTTTAATTACTACCTAGTATATACTTCCAGCACTTGTTATTATCATATAATTCAGTTGTCGGGACATTAGTGGCAAATCAAAATGAAGAATAAAAAAACAAATCTCGAGATTCAGAAGAAAAAGTTCTGCATCATTAGCTCAGAGAAAGTCATTAAAAGCATTTACGGCATTTGATGGCAGCCAGCTGTATACAGTAAGTACATGTGATACGTCCACGGCTTCCCGCTCGAAAGCATTGCGTAACTGCTACTGAGTGGCTTATTATGGAC
The DNA here is from genome assembly GCA_025447995.2 of Isaurus tuberculatus. Taxonomy (NCBI): domain Eukaryota; kingdom Metazoa; phylum Cnidaria; class Anthozoa; order Zoantharia; family Zoanthidae; genus Isaurus; species Isaurus tuberculatus. The sequence goes on along the minus strand of JAOEHV020432842.1, from coordinate 7,520 downwards.
AAGATAGTATCCGAAACCGTTTCAAGATTCTCGTATTACAATTAAAACAAACAGCCATTTCATTATCAGTACCACCAGTAAAAGAAAAAAGCTTGGTTTTTTGGCTCCTTATGGTACTAATGAAAGATTTTTCATTTTACTACCTGCCGCTCCATATTTCGATTCGAATTTATTATTCTCCCCAAAATGAACCCAAGTTTTCTCATTATTTTCTGTTCCTCTGGCAAACGGCTATCGTTCGAAATATCAGCTTCCTTGTTTACTTACGGTGGAAAAAGAAGAAAACATTTGGTTTTATTGGACTATTTAAAATATAAATAAAAAAGTTCATATTTAAGTATACATAATACCAACATATCAATTAACATCAGTGGATGTGTCGAAGTATCTTCACTGTCACATGATCAAACTCTTTTATCCGCTATTTCATACCAAGCATAAGAATGCTCGATTGTTATTACCAAATGCAGATTTTGAGTCATCCAGTAGGTAAAAATATATGAAGAAACAACAAAACTAAATCTGATACTGGAAATTAAATTTGAAACAAACTTCTCGACGTTTCGGCCTTCTTCAGGGAGGTGTTTTTTCTAATCACGTGATAGATCCTGTCACGTGAAAGGCGGCGAGGGATCTTATACAGCGTGCGAGAGGTTGAAACCTAGGCCACCCCGTGAGTGAGGGCACCTCAACCTTTTCCCAAACTGCTTCTTAGATATCCCTCTTTGTCCTGAAGAAGGCCACTGGTAACCGAAACGATGAGAAGTTCGTCTAAAATTAAATTCCCAGTATTATATTTAGTTTTGTTGTTTTCTTCTTCATATAAATGCCTGTCATTCTTCACATATTACAGAACCTGTGGCTTCAATGGAAAAATAAACGATTTCTCTCCTTGGTACATAGAATGTTTGAAACTCTTCGCGTTCAATGATTTTTAAAAAGCCACCGGATTCGTATCATAGATGACCACAGGATCGATTTGATGTTCTACCGATCAGATATTTTAAAGTTGTCTTTCTGTGAACTGATCAGTTTGCGATACCCAGTACATGATTCCTAGAGTTACCGAAAAGAATCAAGCAATTAAACCTGGTGTCAAATATTGAATACAAGCTGATCGACACCACGGGAAGCAAACAATGGCTTGGCCTGGAGAAGAACAAAGGACAAAGGAGCTTAACTCGATCATGAGTCAAATTTATCCCTGCAAATGTTTTTTCCATGTTCTTCAAACTCAGCTTTAGTGACACACATTTTGTTTTCGAAATCGTCAGTTTTTGACAGCGCCACTCCACCTTCCCAAGCGTACGTCAGAGGCCTGGTAAGAGACGAACAGGGTTATACACTGTTAGAATTGACGTACAATATCCTGTAGGACTGCGGCCCCAGGCTCCAATGGGGGTTTAAGGGTTTAAAAGATCTTGAATAACTCTGAACAATTTTTACAATATTTTGAAAAAAATTAACAGTTTAGAGCGTGTTTAAACGATAATAAATTAAGGAGTTTCTAAGAGGAAAATTTATGTTAAGTAGCAGAGGTGTCTTCCATTTACGTGAATTGTACAGTAGTCTCAGCTTACAAAACTATAAAATGACTGAATGGCACGGAAAGTTGGTAGCTAGGCTAAATCCTTTTACGAGCCATGTGGCCCATGGGGTCGGCACTTGTCTCCAATTTCAGTAGCGTTAGGTGGATGTGAGTTCTGACTCCCCCTGGAAGGGACACCAGCCGTACACATTTACCGGCTACTTAAGGATGGAAAGCTGAGTAAGCTTTGGCAGAAAAGAAGATCACACAGATGTTCAAATTTCCGCAAAGCTGGAGATCGAACCTGGCAGCTTGTAGTTGGAAGGTCAAAGATCTTACCAACTGCACCTGTAACTACGCCACCATGGAAAGTTGGTATTCACTGTAAAAAAATATCGAAACCTTCTCGATTCTCTTTTAGGGTAACACGTTTACAGTTGTTTATGCAGGTGAGTTCGCAACCTTCAGAGAAAAAAGAAATCAAAGTTTTCTTTTTAAAACTTGTTGATCTAAAAACGTAAATCTCACCTGGACTGCTCTGGTTGGTGAACAAACACGTCGAAATCGCACGGTGCCAAAGATCTTACATCTGAAAAACTAAAGCAAATAAAATTCTTTGTCAGTTTTATCAATCGGAAGTTCATGAATGTCAAATATCACCTTAAATACACCAGATAATGGTCCCGATGATGACGACAGCCTAAATTACACACACCAGAATAACTACATTAAAACCGTTGACTTTATGCTTATAGTAGCGATCATAAAATGCAAATAACTGCCTAACTGCTGCCTGGTTAGTCAAATTGGTAAAATGCCAGACTATTGAGCAGGAATCTTGGGTTCGATTACCGGCTGGATCAACACTCAGGGTCTTAAAATAATTGAGGAGAAGGTGCTACCTTTGTTCTAACATCTGCAAATGTTTAAACCTTCACAACTCCTCTGATAAGGACGTTAAACCATAGGTCCAGTCTCCCGACACTCTGTTGGGGGACTCGTGTTGTGGACTGTCTGTTTCACTAAGGGCATTTTTAAATGTTTGAATCATATCTGAACCGCTGTAGCAGAAAATATAAGACCCTCTACAGCTGAATCCTGTATTAACTTGGAATGTGAACCTGAAAAGCCCTACGGGGGAGGTTTCACAATGAAAATTGAAATAATGTTGATGTAGATGAAGACACTAAAGATGATACACTTTTGTTGTTATATCAATAGTGATGGCAAAAAAGAGCACACCACAGCAGTTCCAGTCCAAATACAAGGGAAACTGAAGTACAAAATGTTTACAAACATTTCAAACACACTGAACTTTATCTTATATTAGAAATACGTGGTTCTTACAGTCGATCTTTGAATCCTGGAAACAAAGTGCTTCCACCGGTCAATAGAATGTTCATATAGCAGTGCGGCTGCATCTCTTTAACAAGAAACAAGATGTAATTTAAAACGTTATTAAATTCTGACTACAATACTGTGAAAACTTCCAAAGTCCAACCTTTTTCTCTACAATACTTTGAAGAAATTGACTCAAATAGACACAAAACATACATTCATCAAAGTTTCAAAGACTAATGTTGAGCGTTAAAAGATGACCTTTTAAATGGGAAATCCTTGTGACCAGGTCAAAAAACTCTGGACTCCTTACTATTTCCTCAGTTCATAAAGCAATCAACAGGATAAGATTATTATGGTGCTCTACCTGTGCAGTTGTGACTGTGAAAGCTATTGTAGACTACTATAAAAACTTTATTCCAAAACGTTTCACCGAACAAAAAAAAATTACATACAACAGGTCCTGAGTGAGCTACAGCCTCAGGAAATACCTCCCCCACAAATCTTTAGGTACAACAGTGTACAACAAAATACTACCTATGGCCTTTGACATTTCTCTTTCATATTCCCACTAACTTTTAGGTACAGCAGTGTACAACAAAATACTACCTATGGCCTTTGACATTTCTCTTTCATATTCCCACTAATCTTTAGGTACAGCAGTGTACAACAAAATACTACCTATGGCATTGACATTCCTCTTTCATCTTCCCACTAGCCTTTAGGTACAGCAGTGTACAACAAAATACTACCTATGGCCTTTGACATTCCTCTTTCATCTTCCCACTAGCCTTTAGGTACAGCAGTGTACAACAAAATACTGGCTATGGCCTTTGACATTCCTCTTTCATCTTCCCACTAACCTTTAGGTACAGCAGTGTACAACAAAATACTGGCTATGGCCTTTGACATTCCTCTTTCATCTTCCCACTAACCTTTAGGTACAGCAGATACTGAATGAACGATAGCCTCTGCTATTCCCATCTCCTGAATACCTGAAACGAAAAGAAAGGAATAAAATTTTAGTGTTAGTAACTCTACAGTTTCTACAGTTTGAAGTTGTGTTTTTTGTAAATTTTTTGTCTGTAAGAAATGAAAGATTAAGGTCCAGGTTCATTATTCTTAATTCTTCAAGGTTGGGACATGCAGCAAAGGAGTAAAACATATTGAACAAGATATTTGTATTTTACCGGGACACGTACACACTAGATAAGTGCATTTAGTTACTCGCAGAGATTTCATGACCTGTTTAATCTTCTGAATGTTTTTTATTGATTTTTTTAAACTTATAAGGGATCAGTAAACCGTCAGATATTGTATGTGCCTTTACTTGGTAACTAAACTCTTGCTTTCCGACTGATCCCAGTTTCCAAGATCTAAATAAATTTGTGATTCAATGTGAGCAATATGAAGTAGCTAAAACCTCTTTAATTGGTTCATACTACTCTAATTAGAAGTTATACTCTAGCACACTATGAAATACTTGGTATTTAACTTCTCAGAAATACAGTTAAACTATGATATAATATTAGACTTCTTACCAATATCAGATGGGTGTAATAGTAGCTCAGGAACAGAAAACCTTTCATTATTCATCCTTAATATCTGCAAAATTAAAAAGGTTGAGTTATTCTGATTACATAAACAATGGGTAATGAAAAAACAGGTTACTGATAAAACAAGTATTTGTGTTTTTTTTAAAATGTGCTTTTGTTCTAACTTTTGTAAATGAAAAGAAAAGTGTTTTTCAGAGCTGATGGAAAAATTAAAGTCTATGAACGATTAACACTGTAATCATTTTTATATTTCATTTTTTAAAAATTAACAATAGATATTTTAATGGCAAAAACTTTTGTTCAACATAAATCTTTTGTATAATAAAGGTAACTGATCCATATATGTAAATCATTCTTATCTATTACAACTAAAAAGTATTTTTATTTAATTAAGTATTAAAATGCATTAAATTTAAATAGAACGACTACCAGATGACAGAGGGCACTTCAATTACAACTAATTGTTAAGTGAAACCAATTACCTGTTCATTTTCTTTTTTGGCTGAGTTCTCCCACATCTCTTCAACTGGCTGTTATAAAAATAAACGTTTGGTACTTCTTTTTATTAAGTTACTTAATCTCTAAACAAAGATTGATTTTATGCAACATTGTTATTTCATAACAGTCTTGCATACTAAATAAAGAATATTTTTAATAGATGTGAATAAATGATAACCTTTTTAGTTCACATCAAGTTGCCTCAAGCAAGGACTTCTGTGACTGTAATCACTTGCTTATACCACTTCACTATCAATTATTATAACTATTTTGGTTTTTGTGTTCTTACAAAAAATAACAGAGTAGTCAGTCAATCATGACAGAAAACAAAGCATTAATGGTACAGCCAGCATTACAGCTTGCACACTCAAATTTTTATACCATGTTCAACTTGAGACCAGCCTCATTATCTGTGTGGCTGCATACTGAACTCGAATATCAGGTTCATAAGTCTTAATAGACCTTATTCATAAATGTCGGCGGTTTTAATATTCTTTTGTCTTCATTCAAATTAGCCCTACTAACCTCGTTTTTGAGTTAAACTTTCAAAAGAATATTTTACTCTAAACGAGGCTAGTAGGGTTAATTTGAATGAAGACAAAATAATATTAAAACCGCCGCCATTTATGAATAAGGTCTATAATATCACTTTTTCTACAGTATTGTGGTTAAAAGATTCATAGCTTTTATAGATTTAGCTGCTTCTCAAAAATAAAAGCTTTTACAACTCTCTCCTTTCTGGCTCATCCATTACACAAAGGAGAATGAACTTAGTAACAGTTAGAGTGGGATTTGACCAGATATTCAATGAATTCTTCAGTGAACAAATTATTATGATTTAAGATATTTGATATAAATGCATAATGTCACCTCCTGCATCTAAGAGGACGAGAAGATTTCAGATTTCTGAAACAAACTTTTGAGACCAGCAGTTAACAGAAAGTCAATTTAGCAAGTTAGAATGCTAAATACTAGAGTATAAGCTCAACTGATAGAAAAACGAATACCTATAACTGGTTTTATTATATGGCAGATTAATTCGCGCGCTCTGATTGGTCAGTTCGAGGTCCATAACTTACGGATCCGGGTATGTACTTCCCAAACTGCTATGTTTGTTTTGTTTTGTTGTTTTTACAAAAAACAAAAAAAAAATCAAAAATTTTCCGAGCAAAATGTTTGTCAAAACAGTATTCAAACAGTTTATAAAGTCAGCAAGGAAAAAAAATGCCAAACTAAAGAGTTGTTTTTGAATTCAATCCTGAACTAAATGGCAAAGTAGACGCCGCAAAAGAAAAAAAGTTCAACTTTGACTTTAAATCTAAGTCAATAAATTGAAGAGTTTAATTTCAACGAAAAAGAAAAGAAAATACAGTTACGCAGACATAGAGCGATTGGAAAAAAATTCCAACTTTCTGAAACGAGAAAGCAAAGGAAAAATCTTGACAAATTACTAGCTAATTATAAGGAAACTTCCAACGCAACAGGTGTAAACAAGATGGCGGCGAAGACAAAAATGACACATTCAGCAGTTTCAGAAATGAACCACACCGTTTATCAATGAAAAGAAAATTCCCTTCAATAACCAAAGTGACTGGCGACGGAAATTTTCAAGTTTATCCGGATTTTGATTTCACATTATTAAGACACATTAAAAAGCCGCCATGAATGAACCAGAAAGCAGCTCAGTAGTTGTTCAATTACAAACTTCCACTTTAAATATATCATCAAGTGCCAGTGATAATCAAAGACGTCTGCTTGGAGAGTTTTTACAGCCCAAAGCCTTCAGTATTTTTCTGTTGTATCGATCAATGATACTGTGTGTTCACCATATTAACACTGAATTTGCAATTCGTTGGCATTGATATCGCTGGTTCAAAGCGCCGCTAAATAAATGAATAAACTCTGCTTGAATGAAAACGGCAACTACGAACTGCTCAACATTTTTGTCCACGAAGGTTTCCATGTTTCCGTTATTTTCAAGATGAAATTATTTTGAACATTACAATTGACAATTTCTGAATGAACTTCATCGAACTTTGAACCATTTTGCCTCGATCAGAGTAGAAATTTTGTAACATTGCTTTTGTTTGCTAGCCAATAAAACTTTCTTTCTGTCATTACCATTGTGTTCGTCCTCAGACTGTTTTAAATAAAAGGCCATAAAAATTTTTTCATGGCCTGCGCGCTTTGCGCTTGAGCCCTAAGAATAGAAAAAAACTCGGGTCCGTAACTTACGGTACGGATCGAGCAACGAGGTTAATAAGATGTATGTACTTGAAGGGCTTTAATCACTGACCGCAGTCATAAGGCATTAATAGGGAAATTATTAAGCTAATTCAAAATTCCTATTAATTTGTGCTTTGATTGCAAAGAATTTTCATTTTAAAAAATTATTTGCCTATTTTTCTTTTTAGGTTTACATAATAAATAGCATCAAAAAGTATAGAAAAAGAATTCCCTTTAACTGAGAACAGAATAAACTTGAAAAGAAGGAAAGACCAATTTGCTGAAGGAAAAACGTGAACCTTAACGTAACCTCTCTTGATGTGGGTATAATGTGTACCTTAACGTAACCTCTCTTGATGTGGGTATAATGTGTA
>JAOEHV020432841.1:0-23389 GCA_025447995.2 Isaurus tuberculatus | reverse complement strand
GAGAATAATTTCTAAATGAACTATTTATCCAAAAACATGAATGAAATCAAGAAAAATAAAGCAATAAATTGGTCGAGCATAACTTGCTTAAAAGGCAAATAATAAGCAATTTGCTAACCTATTCTTTATTTCACCAACACTTCGCTGCGCATGAAATGTAAAGAATGTATTGTTCGAATAGCGCTTTCTGATTGGTCAAATCTCGTGTCGCACACCACCTGACTGAAACCATTGCAGTCTCTATCTTTCCTCCTTCCCCCGCCCACAATACAACCGGCCAGCAGTTTCTAAACGGTTTTTGCTTGCAGTACTCGCTACTCGAATTTCTAAATTTCGACTGATTAAGAGGAATAGAAAGAGACTGCTCGCAGTCTATAATTAACAATGTTAAGATTAGCTATTTTCAACTGTTCAACATTCACGCGTTTGTTCAGCTTTAAGTTTTAACAAGCAATTTGTGAGGATTCTCCTCTTTTCTGTAAAGAATTGAAAAAAACTCACCCAGTTTTGTTTTTGTTTTCGTAAATTAGCCCCTTTACCTTTCCCATGGTCCCAGATTCCTGGCTCTTTAAAACAAATAGACACGGGCTTATCAGGAGCTGTGTGGGCAGTTAATCGACGGGATCACATATGGAAGCTCAATAACGATGGTAAAAGCTGGACCCGCGTCAGTGGTGGCTTGAAACACGTCAGTGTTGGACCGGGTGGAGTCTGGGGAGTAAACGCTGCTGATCAGATTTGGTATCGCGATGGTGAGTTAAAATTACGTTACGGTTATGTTGCTGTGTTACAATAAAGCTAACGCAAATTACTAACGCTTGGGAACAGCAACATTTTTGTTACACAATCCAACTTAAGAACAAAAAAAACAACCATCAAAACGGATGTTGTTAATTTCTACAAAACATGGTAGCCCCAGTTAAGCATAACGACAAATTACCGAACCCTAAATTAGCGAGTTGTCCGCATAAAAGAATAGCTGTGGGCTTTAGAAAGTCTGTTTCAAGTATAAACAACTTGACTTAAAACATTTTGAACTTGCACGTAGGTTCCCTCGGAAATAATGTCGGGACAGGCTGGACAGTAATTCCTGGATTATTGGAGCAGATCGACTCTGGACCGTACGGGATCGTGTATGGAGTGACTAAAGTAGACGATATATACTGCCGCATCGGTATAACTAAGTACAACCCGAAAGGAACCAGCTGGAAAAAAATTTACGGAACACTGAAGTACGTTTCATGTGGTGACCTCGGCTGTTGGGGCGTTAATAGTGCGAACCAAATTTATTTCCGTAAAGGTGTATCACCAAAGAATCCAGCAGGTGTGTATCATTTGAGTTGTAACGATTCGTATAACAATATTAGGAGATTCTGTGAGAAGCGAAAACAAAAAACAAACGTTTTTGTTTGAAACAAATTGAAGGGTCACATGGAATGAGCTACATTGTTCCATATTTACTTAGTCTTTGCTTGTTAGTGCTGCATAACGAAATACGTTCGGCTTTTATCAAAAGGACGTATTTACAGTTATCCGCATGTGAGGGCACAAGAAATTATAACTCTAGTGCAAACAAATCGAAAGTGAACGTTGAGCCTATTTGCTGATATACAGGCTTCGATGAAGTTGTCAGTGAGAATTCCAGAAATATAGAATTTATATCAATTTGCTTTTGTTCTCAGCCTTGCAATGTGCTGGTCTCTCTGAATGAAAAGATGAAATCAATACTTGCAACACCAAAATAGTGTCACATGCAATGACATATAAGACAATTTGCTTTTCACTGTTTTTTTTTTTTCGCGGCTCTTCACGACTCTAACGAAGCAAATTAAAGTTTTTCATTAAAAAAGCTATTTGTCATGGTTTTGATGATATTAAAAAACTGATAAAAACAGAAACTTGAACTTAAAAGTTGCCATCACTTAATTGTATTTGAATATTCCGTAGGTACTGACTGGGTCAAAATCTCAGGCGCACTGACCCAAATCGAGAGCGCATCCAACGGAGCAGTTTGGGGTGTGAAGGCTACTGGACAGATTCTGTACCGTGTCGGCGTCACTAAAGTCAAACCAACCGGGACAAGCTGGGCTACGTTACCAGGGACACTAAGTCATGTTAGCGGCGGTTGCCAAAGTCTTTACGGAGTGTCCAAAAACGGACACATTTGGCGATATACAGGTAATACATAAAATTTCCTAATTATTTAAATAAGTGCAACTTGATTTTACTAAATTTTTAGGTCGATTTTACTTGTTCGTTGAGTGTCCAAGAACAGACACATTTGGCGATATACAGTTAATACACTCTTTTTTTTTATTTTAAAGCTTTGCACATTGTCTTAGGTCAACACTCATCATTTGATTTTATTAGCAGTAATAAATCAATGGATTAATTACTGGGTTGCCTGTGGTAATTCAGTCTAAAAATGGGGTTGGGTTTTTTTTCTGTTTGTCCGTTAGAATATTGCATTCTTGCGAAAGATTGCGTATATAAGGGTTAACAATGACGTCACGCGCTGTATGATTGGCTCGGCATTGACATTACCAGTGAGCACGAGGTGAAGACAAATTTAACTTTTGTGAAGAGCAGCGAGGAAAAGTTGCCAGGGATAAGCGTTGTGTCGGGTTATAGGTAAACTTGTGGTCTACTGTTATCCTTAGTTTTTTTCTTGGAACGCTCAAAGTTCTTACAAATGCACTAGAGATATTTCTTGGTACACCCAAACTAAATTACATTTTTGAGCGATTTCGGAATGGGTCAAATGGGTACTACGATTCTGTTTATGAAATTTTTATGAACTATTTAAGATCAATGATATACGTAAATGAGCTTAAATATGAAATAACAAATGAAAACTCAACTCAGAACTGCTTAGCAAAGCACTGTGAACACCACAACTCAGGAGTTCAGATATCCAACAGTTTAAGCGAAACGGATGAGCAAACAAGGGACTTCATGTTGAAGTTAGCCGAAAACAACTGCTGCACTCGAGTGAGTGAACCTCCCAATACAAAGGTGAATATTATCATTATTTGTATTATTGTTATTTGTACTATATTGTTTAGCTCGATTCTGTTTCACAATAGCTGTTTATTATTTAGTCTGCTCATAATATTGTCCAAACTATCCAGTGTTGTGCTTATAAATAAAATTCGTATCGAGGCCCGCGTCGCATATAGTTCCTGGTGAATTTTGAGGCAGCACAAAATAATTGTAATCCTACTGGAAATTGGAAATTTTTGTAAGTTTAGAAAGGTCGCATTCAAATTAGAAATCTATTGCACAAGTTGACAGCTGTCAAATAAACAGGATATCTCGCGTTTTCCCTTTCAAGCGTTCCTCTGATAAACATGAACCGAAAAGAAGCAGTTTACTTCGCGGTTGCGATTTTAATACTTCAAAATATCATCGTTCAGCAACAACAGAGGGCTGCATTTTTTACTTTGTATTTGGCATGGATGCAAGAACATCAGAGGCTACTGCATTTAGCAATTCAAATGAGAAATCGTCGGAGACATCGTTGACAATGCATCGCCCCTTTATGCATGGATGCTCCCTCGGCCAAGACTGTCCTGGTTCGAGATACACTATAACTATCCCAATATACCTGAAATGTACTTTCGACAGTAGTTGCGTGTTAACAAAATTACTTTTGATATTATATTAAATATTCTCGGAGCACGAATTGAAAGAGAACTCTAAATTTTGTGATTGTTTACCTCCAGAAAAAGTACTTGCTTTGGGCCTTTATAGAATTGCACATGGTAATTCGTATTCCACCATCGGGCCAGTTTTTAATGTCGGTAAAGCTACGGTAATCGAGGCTGTACAAGATGTTGTAAATAGTCTGTTTGATGTAAGGATGACCACATAAAATTCCCCAAAACTCAAGCCAAAGTCATAGCATCAATTGAAACATTCACGGACTGGAGCAATTGATGGCTCTCATGTGAGGATGAAAGCGCCCTTCGAGAGAGCCCCAGATTATTTCAGCCGATATCAACAGCATGACTTTATCGTCCAAGCTGTTGTCGACGGTAAAAAGCTTTTTATTGATTTTGCCTGTGGATTTCCCGGTAGTTTGCACGATGGTGGCTCTCAGACGAAGTAGTATATTTGAGAGAGCCGAGGACAGACAGATCCTTACTGTGCCTAAAATAAATATAGCTGGACTACAAATAGGACCATATTTAGTGGGAGATAGTGCGTATCCCCTGAGCCCATGGTTAATCAAGCCTTTTCCAGAGGGTACAAGGGATAGAGATGAAATGAAATTTAATAAACAATTATCCTCTGCAAGAGTCAAAATCGAGTGCGCTTTCGGCGAACTTAAAAATTGCTGGAGGATACTTATAAAACATTTGACAGTGATTTGGCTTTTGCGGTTCGATATGCTGTAGCTTGTGCAGTTCTACATAATATATGCCTGCGCAGTGGCGATGGTTGGGATGATGGTTGGTAGCGATCCTATGCCGACGAATGCAGCGGAAGTTTTGCGCGATGGAGAAACAACAACAACAACAATAGATTTATTTACACTCAATAATTTACAAGATGAAAATTAGATTAAGAGATGAAGTACATTATGGATGAGTGTTGGGACTCCAGAAGTAGTAATAACTAATCGGGTCTGGAGTCCCAAAATATTCCTTCTTAAAAACTCATTGTAATTTTAATGTCTTTCGAGCTTTTAGTTTTCTAATTTTATTGTACACTCAGATTTAATCCAAGCGATGCACGGAAAACAACTCAATAGCAATCAGTTTTAAATTTGATATAGAGTCTTTTCTCAATTTGATATAAAGTCTTTGTACACGTGGCCGAACTCACAAAGCTCATTGCAACAGAACATTAACAATAAAAACATTTCGCGTTACAGTTCAGTTAATTTTCCCATAGCTAATAATAGAAATATTATTGCTTGTTTATGAAGTTGGTCAACGCACCAAGTAGAGCATTCATTGTGTTTAACTGCTGTTCCTGCGACCTAGTAAATACCTGCATAATTAAACTCCTTCATATCGTCTCGCTGTGCTTTCATATCTGCGAAGGACTCTCGCATCAACTTCCTCTCCTCCTCGTCTTTTTCCTCTTGCAGCTCCTGCTTTCTTTTGCGCTTTCGTTCTGTTCTTCCTGCGGTCCCTTGATCGGCTGTCTTACTATCTCCGTCATTTGCTCTGTATCCAGCTTCAGCTAGATGCTGTAGAGTAACCATATCTCTGCATCCAAGCACAGAATATCAATTTCCATCGTAGAACAGATTGTCTCTACGATTTCCCCCAGATTGTTTGAGATTCCAATCCTTCGCGCTTTTATACTTGTCTACCAAATATTTCACCTTCTGCTTACACTTGTCTACTGGATGCTGACTGTTGAACTTGGCATTCAATAGTCGCACAATTTCCTCCCATATCTTGCGATTGTCTTTGCTCTCCAAGCGATCGAACCATTCAATCCAAACTTTGATCAAGTATTTCTGTTCTGCGCTCGACCATTTGTCATATTTTCCTTTTTTCTCTCCGTTTTGGATTTCTTGATAAGAACTAGGACTACTATAACTGCTAGAACCATTCCACTCGCTACTCGGTGTGCTTGGCGGTCGACCTTCAAGGCTGTCAGAACTATATCCATAGCTGTTGCCGCTGTCACAACGTGGTTGAGAAATATACAGTCTAGGATCGAATCCAAACATTTCACCGCTGGGCCCTGTTGTTTGAAATCCAAAAGGAAATTCGCTAGGGTAGTAATTTTGCATGGCGTTTGTGCTTTTGCTGCTTTCGCGCCTTTGCTCCTTTTCCGCTTGTGTTGACACTATTTGCCTATCTTTCTATTGTTTTTAGACAGTTTTGAAAATTCTTCCAGGACTGCAACTAGATTTCGGCATCTTTGATGTTTCAAGAAATTTTGAAATTTCCTCAAGAGCCGGTCGCATATACAATTGCCTCACGTTTACACCCTCTGGTGCCAATGTAATCAAAAATTGACAGAAATTAAGTATATTGCGACCCGGGACTGACTGTGATATCTTCGAAAAAGCGGAGCAATTATCGACTTTAGTACATGTTGAGGATGAAGAATCAACAAATTACCCTAGATCTTGATATACACAGTTTATTTATTTTGAACGTGTAGAACGACGCCGCCATAAGCTTGTTGATCGTGAACCGAGTAGAATTCTTGTGAAACAGCGTGCACGTGCTTTCGGAAAAAGTAGAAAAATACGACAGGCTGTATGAAATTACATTAGGAAAAATGTCGTTAAGTCCACTGGAATTCATTACTCGGGCGACCCGTAGGGGGCCCGAGTCCAGGTTTACCTTTTCGTCTATCTATCTACATATTTCTCATGTCGTGTTTTGGAATTACCCACAAGTCATTGAGTAGAACTATTATGTAAACGAGGCCATGTAAGATGTTTTGACAAACTCATTGAAATGGCTGCAGGTTTCAAAACAATAATCTGTGGAGTTCAGGTTGTTTGACAGATTTACTTGAAAATAGTGATGACATTGCCTGTGCGAACGATTTTAAACGACGTTCCTGCTGACACGTTCAAAATACACACAACAACACCTGAAGGACTCGACTTGTGTTTACGGCTATCAAGACAAGTTTACTTTGTAATACTGAATAGTTTTATAAAGCTTAAGGCAAAGGTTAATTTGATATTTTTGTTTGAGTATTTTAAGTTTAATTTAGAGCAGGTTGATCACTGTCTTGTGCATGATTCTTGTTAATCAACATTTTTTCATAAGGTCAATAAAGAATTTATAAAACCATTGTTATTTATTCGAAAAAGTTTAACAATTATTTAACCTGTATTAAAAGGGGATTTTATCAACACGACAAGGAAAAATATATATAATTTGTGATTGACATTGTTTATCATCTCTTCCACTCCTCGTGATTTAATTATCTGGTCAGTATATCCCTTATTTTTTTATCTAGCAGACTGTCGGTAACCTGTTGGTAAACTATCGGTAAACTGTCGGTAAACTGTTGGTAAACTGTCGGTAACCTGTTGGTAAACTGTCGGTAACCTGTTGGTAAAATGTCGGTAAACTGTTTATTATCTGTTGGCCGACAGTCAGTTGAGGTGAGCTGTTGTTCACTATTAACTGGGCCTTATCTATTTCCCCTGATTCTGATTTTAAATTGCATTTCAGAAGGCCGATTGACAGCTGTTTCATTAACATTACTATTTCATTACTGATATTAAGGGGTTTGCAGCCAGTTTTCAATCATTACAATTGGATAACTTACGTCTGCTCATACTTCACAAAAGATGAAACTGAACGTTCACAAGCCATTATGAATGCTGCCAAGGAAGCTAAAAAAGAAAACTTAAGTATAAGAGATAGGCTGAAAAAAATTGGTGCAGCTTTCCTCTCCACCAGAGAAGTCAGTTCACAACAATGTGTTTATAGATGCATACCTGAATTGTGGCTAAGAACGATCTACCTAGCAACAGTTTTTGTCAGTACTGACCTACCTGAGAAGAGGGTGAGAATTGCCAAAGCTGAGCAGGAGCTTGAAGAACTGGATGATGAAAGCACAGACATCTTCAAATCTAATATTATTGATATGCTCTTAGACCACAGTGCATTGCTTCTTTATGTCTAGCTGAGTTTGCTGCTTACTATTACAAAGATTACAAAAAAGATTTACAAGAAACAGCTGATGTTCAACCTGAAATTCTTACTGATGATGTCATTGAGTTACATTACAATTCTGCTGATTCTGTGCTTCCAAATAGAATAAGATTAATGAACAGTTATGAGATTATGAAATGTAGGAGTGTCAGAGCCGTTCTAAGGTACCATAAACCAAACAAAACAAAAGAACCAGAACAGTATTTCCATCATTTGCTGATGTTGTATTATCCATGGAGAGATGAAACTACCCTTTTAGGCACAGAACAAACATACACCTCAAAATTTTATAAATCTGGTGTACAAGCAGAAGTGGAAAAAAACAGAGAAAAATTTTGAGCCAGATAAAGATGCTGTGACAGAAGCATTAGAATTTTTAAGAAATAACCAAGGCAATGTTGTTCACTCCTATGATTTACAGAATGATTTTCAAGATGATTCAGCATCTGGAAAATCCTTTAATGAGCAGTTACCTTCAGATATTGCTTCTTCACCTCAATCTGATCAACATGCAACTCAAGGAATAACTATGCATAACCAGCCTGCAAAAATTTCTGATGATAAACTTTGAGAATCTGTTAGGTCCTTAAACAAGAGACAGACTGTATGAAATGGTTCTAGATCTCTTGTGGTGCAGAAATAAAATGAAAAATCTGAATAGTCTAAACCCCAATGAAGTTAAACCAATATACTTGTTTGTCACTGGTGGAGTTGGCACTGGTAAAAGTCACTTAATAAAACAATTTACCGCACTGTTTCAAAAACTTTTAAATGTTCTACAGTGAATCCTGATAAACCTACAGTTCTTTTAATTGCTCCGACTGGAGTTGCAGCAATTAACATTGATGGGACAACGATAAACACTGCTCTGGCAATTCCAAAAGAAACAGGTGATAATGTTCCAGCAATGTCTGGACAAAACAGAACACAAACGAGGATGTCATTATCTGAATTAAAATTAAAACCTCAAATGCACAGCTAAGTACAGGCTTAAGTATAATTGTTAGGAACATGCACAGGAAACTATAGTCTTTGCTGACTTCAAAAATGATGTCTTAAATTTATATCACCCATGGCACTTATTTGAAATGATAGAGCTGACTGAGATAATGAAGCAAAAGGATGACCATTCATTTGCTGAACTTCTGAACAGACTTTGGACAGCAACACATTCAGAAGAAGATATCAAATTTATGTATTCAGTCTAGAGCAATAGACCCATTAGATAATAATTATCCCTCAGATATTCTTCACATTTGGGCAGAAAATCAGCCAGTTCATCAACATAGCAAATATCTTAAAAAATGTTTCATCTCAAAGCTATAGATCAATACCCTCCTAATGTATCAACAAGATATTGAAAGAGTAATAAGATAAACCAAGAGGTGAAACAGGTGGCATTGATTCTGATATCTTTGTAAAACATACAGCTACTGTAGAGTGATGTTAACAAGTAATATTGATATTGCTGATAGATTTTAAATGGTCAGTTAGGAATAGTTGTAAAAGTTAACATCAATTAAACTCAACAAAAGCCAAGTACTGTTTATGTCAAATTTGATGATGATAATGCAGGAAAACATTTAATAGAAACATATGGCAACTCTTTTGGGAGAGAAAACAGTGTTGTTGTTTCCATTAAACCTGTACTAGTAAAAATCAAAATACGTTCAAACAAACCTCCTGAAATACAGAGAACCCAGTTTCCTTTGACGCTTGCCTATGCAGTTAGCATTCATAAATTGCAAGGTTTATCACTAATAAACCTATCGATTAGTTTTGAGTTGGTAAAACAAAAAGTGTTTAAGTATGGTCACATTTATGTTGCACTAAGTAGGGCCACTTCTTTGAATGGTATTCATATTTTGGGGCAAATTGAAAGCAAACATGTAAAAGCTGGTTTTAGAGTACATCAAGAATATGAAAGAGAAAAATTTTATTGATGAAGCAAACAAATGAAACACATTATTCAAGACAGAGCAGTGCTTACTATTTGTTTATTAAACATCCGCTCCCTTAGAAAGCATAGTATTGACATTAAATACGACACAAGAGTTTTTGACAGTGATATTTTGTTTTTAACAGAAACAAAATTTTTATCTCAAAGTCATGATACAGAGATAAGAAATCATTTAGGTCCATTTACACTGTTTCGACAAGTTCATTAACCCTCTTGATAGATTCTGCAGTTTAGCACTCTGTACTGTCTATTCATCATTCTGTCATAACCAGTATGTCCATTTTAATTTTTTTTCCAATTTTGAAAATCCCGAGTTCGGCGGGTTCTAAAAACAGGAAAATAAATTGGTCTTGCCTAAAGGAAAATAAACTAAAATATTTGAAATAAACGCCCCTCCAGTATACGCATAGGATTTATTCATTTAAACTCTGTTAACAGACTAGATAACTAAATAGACCGATAAAATTTATATATATATCACACGTTTTCAATGTCATAAGCAATTACAACAATCAAACGTTCGATTCAGGGTCATCCAGATGCAACGATTAATTCAAGCATAAAACCATGGGAGGGAAGGTTAAATGATTTTTCACGTAGAAATCGCGCTGCTTTCACAAATGCTTGCTTAGCTTCATCATCACGGCCCTGCAGAAGCTTTTTCACAACCACAACTTCTGAAGCTGACGAGTTTACCGTGTGGCTAGCCACAAACATCGCGCCGAACGCTCCTTGACCATTGACCTTCACGTTTTTGCTGAGATTTTGCCAAATAAACTGTGGGATGTTGTCCACACTAAAAGGATTCGTTTTCTTTCTAGGAACTTTAAGACAAGGTATCTGAAAAGCCATTTTATTTCGGAAAAAGTTAATGAATAAAAAAAACACAACTAGTGCATATGCAAGTGACCTCGTGGTCCTCGTGCCTAAGTCGCCCAGCAGAGCGAGGAGCCAATGGGGACCTAAGGCGAGAGAAAATGAGAAAAAGTCTTCTGCTTTTGAAAAATCGATTTTCAAAACTTTACATCGCGACTGGGAGTAACATGAGAAAACATATACGGAAATGCATTATTTAAGAGGACGATTTTTTGCTCCCAATGAAAATCCTCTCACAGCAGGGTTGATAGATTTTAGACTGACCTAGAATGCGTGGTATCACTGGTACGGTCTTGCCTAATATTTTTTTTTTAAAAAATGTTTCACTGCCCAACCAATATATTTCTGATGAATAAAAAAAAGCAAAGAATTATAAAAAAAGGATGAAAAAGTAAAGTTCGACTTGGCGAGAGTTAACCCTGGGTCTTCTGTTCGTAAAGCTTTTGTATTACCACTCGACCATAAGCTTTCTCATATTCAACTCGACTAATGAATGGATGGTTTGTAGTAGGCATTGGTTGGCTCGCAGCCTAGCACACGAAACCGCTGGCCTATGAATTTCGACGCTGTTCCATACTTTCTTTACATTTGGATAAATGTTGGAATCGGGGAAATTTGAAACGGGATGTTTCCTACGCTATTAATCCTATTTCAATCAAATTTCACATGCAAGTACGACACATATAGCTAAGTTTAAGGCTACTTTGTTCCGTTTTTGTTTCGTTAAATTTGTTTCGTTTTTGTTTCGTTAAAGTTGTTTCGTTTTTGTTTCGTTTCGTTTCGTTTCGCAAATTACCATAAGCCTTACTACTCTGACCTTTTTGCTGTTCAGTTTTCAATAAAAATGAAAAAAATAGAAAATTAGTAATACAGTTGTGTAAATAAAATTTTAACGCTTCTCTCGTGCAGAAAATAAGTTAAGCTAACGCCACGTGTGCCACTTTTTGTTCTTACCACAGTTTGACGTCATCTGTGATCTATTACTGAACAGACGGACGCTAACATGGAATATATTTGTTAAATGGATGCATACGGTACGTTTGGAGAGCACGAGAGAAGCGTTGGAGTAGCCGAGTGCTTCTCTAGCTTCTCGAGTGCTCTCCAAACTTAACAAGTGCATCCATAACTCGATAGATGCACAGCTAAAACATAGACCATTTCTTTTATAACATAGCCCACAATTTCGTATCAAGTTTCACTGACTGCAATTTATTGAGTCCTGATATTATTTTCTGTTGTTTCACACGAGCGGCAAACCAGTGTTTCAAGTAGTTTTCAATGGAGAAATAAACACATGCAGTAAATTCAAATCTTTTCACATAGAATTCAACTGATTGAATGCACAATTCATTTTCCTGAATAGAGTTTCAGAAAAACGCGTATGCTTGATAAATACTTGAAAATCGGTTCAAAACTGAGCCAAATTTAGTTCAATGTGGGCATAAGACAACATCTGTAACAAACAATAACTTAAACTAAATCTTTCGTAATAAAATACAGCTAATTGTGAAAAGTTGCCGCACGAAACAAGCAGCTCAAAAAAAAAGATCAAAGTTCAAAGTACAAACTTGCCGTTCGCCATCAGATTTTGTGCACGCTCGCGCAACCACCCGTGCATATGTTCAGATTCAGATGCACGCTCACGCCATACAAAGAGGGCGCACGAATTTGCCAGCTTTGTTATAAATGTATATAACATAAAATATATTTCTAATGAAAACATTTTATCAATTATTTTAATTGTTTTCAAGTAAAACTTAACGTTATCTGTTACAAGAGGGGGCCATTCCCACTGGTTCACTTTAAGTAAGGGTGGGATTGTGCCCCACTCTAACAACAGCAAGAACAGCTCATTTAAGATAAGTTAATTAGGTCTATTTATTTTTATTTAGTAGGGGAGGGGTAAAAAAAGTATTGTCAACAACAAACATTATAAACAAGCATTATCTTCAGTTAGTTATTAACTCTTATTTTTTTCTACAGGTGAATTATACTGCAGAATACCAAGGAAAGAAAAATTATAAAGTTTATTACTACAAGTATGTTCGTCAGTACAAGTGACACTGGCTAAATGGATCAGACAAACATTAAATAGAAAGTACTATCATTGTTTATTTGACTACAAGTGTATGAAATACCTCAATGGAGATCAACTATCATGGACAAGTTATCAGGTTACTGTTATGATCAAAAAGTCAATTTACATGCAGATAGAGTGAACTGATTGCATGGCAATTCACAGGTTCTCAATCCACTAAAGTAAACATTCTACTACAATGTTTGAAAATTGCACAAGGAAGACCTTTGATATACAGAAAAAGATCTACTCTTGCATGGAACTGTCAAAAACACCATGCATTTTGTAAAAATAAAAAATATTTCTGACCATAACTTTTTCAGGCTGTGCTTTATAAAAGAATACAACTAGTAACACCAACTGAAAGTTAGCAACTTCCTCAATGGATAATACTGTTTATGTGTATTGACTGAAAATGTAGGATGCTAACATCATAAAGTTGTCACTTGTGTTCATGAAATCAGTTTTCAACTGATACAAGTCTCTGTCTGCAAATCCCGTCCTAGAGTAATACAAAGCATGCACACAATGGACCTAAACTATAGTGTTATTTGTACAGTTATTTGAAGATTAGACAAGAGAAGTGTTTCATTATAGGACAAAAATGAGTCAAAACTGACATCCATGGACTTGTGAAGATTTTTATCTCCGTTGAAATCATGAGCGAGTTTACTCAGTGTGTGAACTCTAACAAGTAAATTTTTCAGGACGAAAGGACGGATGATTGTTCTTAATGCAACAAAGGTGGTGGCGCTAATCAGCTGGAACAGAAAACTTAATGGTCAACAGCATTCAAGGACATTGAACGATCAGACATCGTCAACCGTTCTAAACTTCTTCTTTCTGTTAAAAATATGAACGTTGAGAACAGTAGAAATGAAATAATAACTGCATGCAGTCCAGTTTCAAAATAAGTAATACAAATAACAAAACATGCAGAGCATAGTAAGGCATCCAAGATTAGAACATTTGTCTTTTGATAATAATTGACCTTTTAATATTAGACTTCTTCACAATTTTCACCATTTTCTTAATTCTACAGAATGTAGTTTAGGTTCAAGAAAATTGAAAAGGTTAATCAATTTTTATTACTAAATAAACCGTTTTCTCTGTACCCTTTTAAGGTAAGAAAGGGGGACTCAAAAAAATCGGTATGTTTTGTACAATTAAAAAACGGTCGAAAATTCTAAACAACTCTTCACTCAGTTGAGTTTTCCAGAGAACTACTGTAGTATAAGTTCCTAAAGTAATAGTTTCGAAAGAATCCAGTTTACAATACGACCATTGACTTATATTAATTGTTGTTAAAATGCACAAATAAAATAATTGTTCCTTGAGTTGCAATCACTAATAAACGGTTCGGTTGTACTCATTTTGTTTTACCCTCTGATTGAGATCCTGGTATACTTGTCCTACTCTATGCAGCTGACACAAATTTGAATGGTTCGATAAAACAGTTTCAAATAATTAAACAGTTTGCATACAGGCAACCCAGTGTAGGCTTCTAGAACCTCTTGTTTTTTTTTTATTTGAAGAAGTTTTAGCAGTGGGTTCAATTTTTACGATTGCAATTATAACTGGTGGTCGTCCATAGCTTACATTATTAAATGTTGGAAAATAAAGTTTTAAATGATAATTTTTTTTTTTCTTTTGAAGAACAACTGTTTTTGGCGTCAAAATTGTTTAAAAGTTCTTTGTGTTTCCTAAGTTTTACCAAACAGTTTTTATGGGTGGCGGATAGTTTGTTTTTGTAATGGTTAAAAGCAGATTTAAAGCGATCTAAGTCTTCTTTCTTTTTAGTCCTAAAAACCAAAGGTGTGTTATGAATTTTTTATTATGATTATTTGCTCTTTTTAAGTTCCTGGCGACAGTAAGGCGGCAGGGTCGGGCGACTAACCTAAAATTTGCGTATTTTTCTCTTTAGCTTTTTCGTTCTACATTTATTTTTTAACCAACACAAAAAATATTTTAGTGAAATGTTTAAGCACCATCGAATTAAAAAAAGGGTTTTTTTTGTTGGAATTAATTAAATTTTATTCCTGATATAGAATAATTTTCGCGACTCTATACTGAGTAAAACTAGGAATAAGTTGAAAGAGGATTTCTCAAGAAGAATTAGCTTAAGCTGTTTTATCTATTTCAACTTTTGATCACTTTATCATATAAGTCAAATTGTCGTCGTCGTTCTTTTGTCTGTTTCCTAGACATTTTACGGAGGTAAGCTTTGAGATTTATACCAAGCAAACTTTTTGAGGGATTCAAAGATTTGATGATTTAATAAGTTGTTATTTGCATGTTTACATAGTCTGTTAGTGGTAGTTTGTTTTTGGTTTCCTGTTTTTTTTAAAAAATCTTCTTTTAAACTTAAAACATGTTTCAATGTTAACACTGAAAATTACAAAACGATTTTTAAAACAAACCTGTTTGAAAACCAGTGCAAAGTCGTGTACGGTCAATTTGTTACCAACGTTGAGTAACTAAGAAGATCGTGATCAGTCGAAAATACAAAATAAAAATACTGTTAAGATAACCATTAAATGCGTGATTTATGTATAAAACCATTCTGTGGGCAGATGTAGATGACTAAAGTATAAAATTATTTTATCGGTGACACACCTAACTAAACAGGATTAAGATGTGGTTGTGAACGAAATAACTGTGGTTACAAAAGGTAATTACTCATAGCAGATACACTGAATATAAATGATTAAATTGTTGAATATATATAAAATTTCTTCTTCATCATCTATTCTCACGAAGTGTGTGTACGTTGTACATTGAAACTTTGAAGTTGAGCGATGGTGTTTAGACGATAAGAGCTTATCCCTTGTTATCGCTAAAAATGGCAGAAGAGATAATCAGCGACGATTTGCTGACCGCAATGGTCCTTAAGGGTCTACCAAGTGCTTACCCAACGTTCGCCACAGACTGTGGCGGTGATCACACAGGAACAAACTCCAATGAACATCGCTGACGCTGAGTTCAAAGTCGCTCTGTGAAACCATGAAGAAACGGAGAAAAGCCACAAAAGTACTCCAAACACAATGGACAACGTAATAGCTGCAAAGTCCGGAAAATTCGAAGGAAAATGTTTCAGAAACGGCAAGAAAGGACCCAAAAGTCATAACTGTCGGTCAAAACCAGGAAACCTCGGCCGTTTCAAGCCACTGAACGACAAAAAGCCGAACTATCGAAACCAAAAAGGAACCGCGAAGGCGGCAATAGAACATTGTAGAGAGGACAATGAATATCCTTCATTTCAATTTAATGTTAGCGATCTAAACCACAAGAAAAAGAGACTATCAAAGACTGATCAAACAACGTGACTACTTTTGTTCACGATAAGTTGACAGGGTTAAGGTGGTCTTCCACACAAGAGTACAGTTTTCTACTAAATCGAACTTTTGAAGAAACTGATATAATATTCCTACTACCTAGTGCAAAACATAACCAACAAGCTAATGTTGGCTGCGTCTACTGTTGCCGTGGCAACGGAACCAGCTCTTGCAAAGTGACTGGAGAAGTGCCTTCACGCCAGCAATAATTGAGCCAAGACAATAAACCCTGCTTACTTCAGTGGAAATGTTTTTCGCATGTTGTTTATAAATTAATCTATGCAATCAACCTAAGGATTATTAAGTAACTCTTCTTATTTGATGAGAAAAAATATTTAAAGTTGAAATCAAGTTTTTTGCCCCAAACATCAGTAGAGATATGCATGCTGCACAAAAACCATGCAACAGAATTAACTGATCCTAGGCTCATTGCACGGCAGGTATACCTGCAACAATTTTAACGCAGAAAATAAGTTGTTATTTCAAAAGCTCACGGTGAGACATATGCATAATTCAAAAAGTTCGTAAATTCAGTGCCAATAAAAAATTCCTGGGGTCATAATGTTGCACTTATTCTTACAAGCATACACTCTAAAATATTTGTGACACATGACAAAACAGAGAAATATTAGCAGATGAACCAAACTTTGGTCAACTGCAACAATTATGGCGCTAAAATCTCACAAAATGTTAACTGGGTCATAAATTGAAAAAAATCAAAACACAAAATTTACTTGAAATTCCAACTCTCAGAAAGCGTTTCGCTGCTTTTACTCTTCCATTAAACAAAACTTTACAAAGCAACCCTTCTACTTCTAGAATATAGAATTTGTTTTGAAATACTCGACCGAAACAGCTCCATTACACCTACCAACTTTGCTTCAGCCGCCGTAATGAACAAAATTTTTGTTTAATTTCTATATAAGTCCCACACCATGTTAACATTCTGCACCAAAAAGCACCTAGATGCTTTTTACCTTTGGTCAAACTTGCAAAAATGCAGAGCACAGCTGGGGAAACAAAAAACATTTAAAGGCCATGAATGACATACCGTCGGCAGATCGAATGGAACATGCCCACAATTTTGCCATATTTACAGTGCCAACAATCAGTTCTTCGATGTTGGCAAGGTTTAAGCCTTCTTATAGTCCTTTATGATGACCTCAGGTACCCAAGCCAATGGCCAAAAGTGCAATAAAATTACCTAAGTTTAAACATTTTACGCTCAAAACCGCCGTTTAGAGATTTAATCAGATTATGGATGGGGTATCTGTCATCTTACATGCATGCCATACCCAGTTTCTTATTTTTTTATTTCTGGTCAAAAAATAGTTTTATTGCGAAATATGTTGTTTTGGCAACAACGGCTTCGCGCGGTTTGCCGAAGTTGATGAAAACGGAATTATAGATTTAATGTTTTCTAGTTAAAACGAAAATACTAAAAAAGTACAATTTATTGGATAAACGTGTTTCAGAAGTGGGCAGCAGCAAGGAAAGTCGAACAAGCGAAGAAAGCGCGCGAAGAATTTTGCTCTCGATGTCAAACACGTAATCGCATGGTTCCTCGTAAATTTAAGGATTAATTTCATTTGTGTTTTCAATTTTTTCCAAATTACCCTCGTCGCTCTGCGACCCGGGTAATTTTGGAAAAAAATGAAAACACTCGTGAAATTAAGCCTTAATTTTACTCGGCCCCATGCGATTACCTGTACAAATAGAGTAGTGGTAGTCAGGGGTCAACATTTTATAGGATAATGGTTTGACACTGACCAGGAAAAAGTTGACCGGCCACGATCTGGCACAGCGTACAAAATCAGTTGCACCAACTGCAGTTTTGTAAACTTCGGTCAAACTGAGTGATCACTGATCATGAAAGCTAGGATTACCGAACACGAAAGGGCTCTTTCTATGTTCGGCCATAACTCCAAGATTTCATGCCATGTCCACCAAAAAAAAAAACACGAAATGAATTTTAGAAGTGTCAGAATTGTTTAACATGAGGCTAACTTTCACGAGCGATTCTTTTTGGAAGCCTGGATGTCAATAAAGGATCCGCAGTCTGGAAATGATCACATCGCCATGCCAGAAGTTTACAAGTGCTTGGTACACGCATAAGTCTCACGCTACGTTTTCTTGAAACTTCACACGGAATTTTTTCCTCAGTGTCCGTTCGATATACTGGTTTTTGAATCGCGTGTGCTAACATTTGTTTTTTCGGCTGATAAAGGCTCAAGCACCAGCCGGGGCGTCTTGAACATAAAAAAAAGGCAGTGTCAAACCATTATCTTACGAGTTTCATTTACGTACTGTGTGTGCATGGTTACTGACTCTCATTCTTTCTTTCAAACCAGGTTACGAAGGGCTTACAAAATCCAAATGCGTAGGTGAATACCTCATTTATAAAGTTCAGTTTGTTTCTTCTACTTGTCATTATTCTTTTTTCTTATGGTAGCAATGTAGAGCTCAATTTTTTTTTCTCGATAAACCTGATAGAAAAACTTTCTTGCTATTCATAACTTCTCTAGAATTTAGTTGTTTCAGATGTTCTGAACGTATAGGAATAACAGTACATTGTATTGTATTGAGTGATCGCCCGGGTTAAAGTATTCTCGAGTTGAACTGTTGTGGATGAATGACGTTTCGACTAACTTTGCACTAGTCAAAATCGAAATAAATGGGAATTAATGTGTCAATCTGATACCATGAAGATGCGTCTTTGTTGACTGACCAGTTTGGCTGTAATGTGATTGGTTGATAAACTCAAGTAGTGTTCTGTAAATATTGGTTAACTTCGATCTGTTAAGCGAGGTTAGCACGCTCTTTCTGTTCGTTGTTTTTCGTTTACGTCATAAATATCTCACTTAAAAGGCTTTGTTAAAGGTGGGATCTGTTTTAAACCAGAGTCAGTCGTAGAAAATAGTATGGTTAATTAAGCGGCGATGTCGATATAGGAGATTACTGAAGTCGCAATTTTCGTCGCTCTTTTATGTTCAGTTTGTCTAATGTTCAGGTTTCTGACAGTTTGACCAATGTTAGCAAACACTCAAAGTAATTAGTCTTGTAGACCGCTTCTATAGTCTGCTATTGAATTCGCTCTTGTCCATAGTCGAAACGTCACTCCCTCGGACAACAGTTCTCTCAGTACTGACTAAAGATGCTAAGAAGCCCTTCAATAAAGAGAGCTTGTATCAGAACATTTAATCATAAAAGTTCTTGTCTTCATCTTACATTCCTTCTATTGTTTTCGGGAACAGTTCTTGGCTAGATGAAGAAAGGTTTTTTACAACAAAGGAATCTTATGGCGGAAAACGGACAAGAAATTTATTTGGCTATTGGATCATCTGAAGTGTTGCAAAGATCTTCCCATAATCTAAGAGATAAAATTTATATGTTGTAGCAGTAATTAGGCACTTAAAGAAGGTTTACATGTTGATGAAAATATGACGTATTAGAAAGATTAAGCACCACTTTTACGTTAAACGTAAACGGCAAGAGTGACCGTGTGTCGACGATTTTTCCCGCTATTTTTAACATTTGGCAGTTAATCTTACCTACCCAACAAACACAAAACAGCTTGCTTTCACGTTGAAACGGCAAAGCGCAACCGCTAAACGTGAAAAATGGCGGGAAAATTGTCGTCACGCGGTCACTCTTGCCTTTCATGTTTCACGTAAATGTATAGTGCTAAATCTCTCTATTATCTCCATCAACAACGGGAGAGTTTTCCCTTAATGTTCAAGGAAATACGCTCGTTCTGGTAGCATAGATTCTTAGTTTTTTAGGAATTGGTTTATAATGTGAGGTGACAATTTTCCTTTAGGATGCATTGTTGAAATCACGTAGAAACTTTGTTTAAACTGTAAAGAAGCGATCATTTTGTCAGTAGCACGGAGATAAGTGTGCTTTCATCCCCCATTTCTTTTCAAAAGGGTAGGATTCACGTTTTACGAAAAACCTCAATATTTTCGTTGAATTCAAATTTCGACCGTTAACAATAAAACGATACGTACCCGTTTTCATTTCATTTTGGATTCCATTTCAATAGCGTTTTCAATTCAAGGCGGTTTAAATGCGTTCTCTGAAGGGCCGTTCACCTTAATACGTTTCCATTGGAACCCTGATACATTTCGATGCGTTTAGGCCTTCCGTCAAAACTAAAACGTTAAACGTATCATCGAACACGCATCGATTTGAAAACGCTCTTGAAAATAATCTTGAAAACGGATTCGAATCGTCGAGTGCACGTAGTGTGAACAAAGTGCCATGCGACTTTTTATAAAAAAAATTTTACAATAGTTTGTGATGACTTCTTTTAGCGGTATTCTTCCGGTTGAATGTTGCTGCGTGAATTATCTTTCAACAGATCTTACAAGAAATAGCTATTAACTTTCCTAAAAGTTCGAGTTTTCAATTCTACAAACGGTACAATTCAGCAAATTATGGCAAACACCAAACAGTTTCTGATATAACCTGAACCTGTACAATCTTTTGTCTAGCGTGCCAATAAGCTGATAATACGGTTACAAATAGAAATGGCAAGTAGTCCTTAAATAGTTTTCAACATAGAATTAAGCGATGTGCTTGTAATTAATAAAAAGTATGATAAAAATTAAAGGGAAGAATGAAAACTTAGTCGAGTCTTACAGTTGTTGAAATCGAAACACGTTAGGTAAACCCGAATTTCATTTGTAGTTTGATGTAAAGAATTGAAGTAGGAGAGCTAGATTGACACTATAATTCCGTAAAACGGCCAATTTTTAAGAAAAGGATACATGTTCTTAAATAGCGTTCAGTGCAACCTGTTTATATTTTCTGATTCGCACGAAAAAAGAAACACTGACAACGGAATAATTAGCTTTAAGCTGCTACCCTGGCCGGAAAGATACCTGCTATTCTTATATTATCCAGATACATGATATTTGATCACACTTTAGCTGCCAAAATTACCGACAGTGTTTCGAGGGAAGAAACGGCACATTGCATATGGACTGAAAAACTCTGAGGAATACGGAATGTTTCGTTTTTCCGAAAAGAATAACAAGAAATAAGTAAAAACAAAGCCTTTCAGGATAGTCTTTCAATAAGCGCTGGTGTGTACTTATGTATTCTTTTCGTTTCATCAGTGCTCGCACCCAATGAGAACAGAGGATAACAAAGTTAAAGACCAGCGGTGGAAAATAAAGTTGGAATATTTGATCCGACATAGCAAAAGAATACAGAATATATAGAATTGAAATATTTCGCTCCTACGCCCGAGCCTTGTTGCATGCACTTAGGAATTTTAGTTCATGATTTTCTGCTTTCATTGAAGCCCTATACTTCAAGTTTCCAAAACTTTCAATATCGCTTTAACTTTCTAGAGGAAGTGCCACATTACATCGCTAAATTTGCATTCAGTTCCATGTAAAGCATTTGCGTAACGAAATTTGCAAACCTTCCGATTGACATCGTGTTTACGATCAATGCACGTATCAATATTAAACCCCCAGGGGGGGGGGTAGGCCGAGCTAAGCATGGGGATTAGACCAATACGTATTTCCCAAGGGTCGGACATTTGTCATTGATGCTTTGCCCTATTGTGGCAAATTTGACAAAAATTATGACTTTTGACCATCAAATAAATCCCCAGGTGGGTGACCTTAGGTTCTATCTGACCTTGTATAGTCAGCCCGAGGGTAGGGGTTCGATAGAAAAAAATAAGAAAGCCCCAGCCTAGCTTTACCTGCTCCACTTGGGGCTTAATATTGATATAGGTGCATAGTGCATGAGTGCCTAGAAACAAGATATTTACTATAGATATCGCGTCCACCAATTGTCACACTTTGTAAACTGTAACCGAATTGTTAAGAGCCTACAAACTTAAGATGTGTTCGAAGAGCTAACCACTTAAATATCCAAAGCGTTTTCATGGATATTGAAAACATATGTCAATTTTCCAATATTTTTCAAAGTCCTGAAAAATTGATTTTCAGTTTTTAAACCCTTCTATAGGTCCTTCTTTCCAATACCAATACGAGCCCTTGCTGGTGATTATTGGTTTTTGAACAATAATTAACTGGTTTATGGTTGATAACGAACAATGTCCTATGAACTATAAGAAGGATTATACGGACCTACCATGTAAAATATGATAAAAAAGTCTTCAAAGTTTGATTGGTCTGCATATTTCCTCCTAGTCCTTTATGGTCGCCTTCCATTGTCCTTGATAGCGATAATGATGCCCTCTAGCTCTAAGAAAGGAAAAACAGTTTTTCCTTGATGTTCAGTAAAAGAAATACGCTCGTTTTGGTAGCATAGACCCCGTTTACACTAGCACGAGTTACCTCGGAGTACTCGCGGTTCGTCCCTGGAAAGTGTTTACACTAGCGTTTTTCGAGTTACCCGAGATCACTCGAAGTACCCGAGATCGCGCTTACACTTGTGTCACTCGACAGCCCGAGATAACTCGTTACCATTGCAACGGTATGGTACAATTTGAACAAGATTGCCAACCAAAACAATGCAATTACTGGTTCTCTGCCTTTCTCGTTTATATCTTGGAAAACTTACGTATTTAGAACGCAAAAAATACTGATTTCTACACGTTGTAAGATTATTAGAGTTTAGACTTTAGGCTTAAAGATGAAAGTGAGAGCGGCGAAAGAACATTATGTCAAATAATATGGTTGACAGAAGTATGAGAGAAAATTACAGTAATTAAAAACTATCAATGAAAAGGCAATATTTCTAAGTACAAAGTTTTAAACTCACAAGCTCTGGTTTCGGACATTTAACAATTGCTGTAAATTTCTAGTGCAATACTGCTGGCAATCTGTTTTCCCTCGCTTGTAACGAACGTATTCCGTGTTTTCTTTTTGGTCGTTTTCCGTTCTTTACAAAGACATAAATAAAATCAAAGCATGCACTGTGAAAAGCAAAATGACTTAACTAATTTGGCAGATGAGATCAAAACATGTTTGTGGCGTATATGCTTACGATTTCCCACCTTCTGTTAGCAGTTGTTTAAAAAACGGCGGGAAGCGCCTGCCAAGTCAAATAACTCTGAAAAAAAAGTAAATTATCATCTCTTTGAATCAAAGCATTTGTTTTCAAGTTTTTTATTCCTAAGGAATTTCTTCGACCTTAATCTTTACACAGAAACTTTTCTCAAGAAGGTTTTGAAAGCACTTAGCTTACGACAGTTACCATAACAATTGGAGTACTCCGAGGTAAGTTGTTGTTTATACTACAAGTTGAGTGATCTCGAAGTACTCCGAGATCACATTTTGCGAGTGACCAAACTGGGTCACTCCCGGGAGTACCCCGGATCACTCGACTGTTTCCATACGCTGTTTAGGGTAACTCAACTGATCCTGGTGTACTCCGTGGTAACTCGTGCGTAAACGGGGTCTTAAGGCCGTGTTACACGAGGCATTTTTTTCAGCAACTTGCAATGCAATGCTGACGATAACGAAAAATTGCAAGTTGCTGTGAGATGTCAGACGAGGGC
>JAOEHV020432840.1:0-37838 GCA_025447995.2 Isaurus tuberculatus | reverse complement strand
CGAGAAAACTCTAAAATCGTTCTTTTCCCATCTTGCTCCTCAGCAGAGGATAAGACAAAGTCTTGTTTTGAGTCCTCAGACGGTTGTGAAGATCCATCTACGAAATAGTCCTAAAAATAGCAAACACATTCATTTTGTAAACATTAAAAGTATACCTGTTTGAAAATCAAGCAAAGGGTAGTTGTTGAGAATCGAGAACCTCAAATCACATGACATTGGTAACGGCTCACCTAGCTACCATTGTAACAAGAGCCTTAAATACAAGAAAATAGAAGTACAAAATTTCTAAATCCGCTACTTTATCGCTTTTGAACAACTGAGAAAGCATAACTTTAATACATGTAATAAGTCAAATATTCGTCCGCGATCATTTCGTCCATACTCCCACTGAATGCAGCACGGGAGGGGAGGGTAAGTAGAACAAAAGGGCAATTGGCAAGATGAAATTTTGAAGTAAATTATAAACAGAACAAATGCAGGAAAAATCAGATGTCCCCAGCCCGACATTTGTTCTATTTATAAGTTAGTTTAAGACATGTCAGATATCAGTCTCTCTGAAGAAGATAGAGTTGTTCGAAACATGTCTTAAGTGCAATGTGGTATTATTTATGGCAAAATTTAAAAACTTGACAATTTACAATAAAAATCTTTCAATGAAAACTGAATGAAGTTCAGTAAAAGCTTTTGAACAGTCGAGGTTATAATTTTACCTTTAGATAACATGTTTTGTCGGGATAAACTCCACCAGCCGCTATGTCGTAATTGGTCAACGTCCTGTTTTCAGTGATTCCAAATCCAATCCAACCGACGGCATAAGCCATAATTTGAAAGTGAAAAGTATCGGTTGTGCTGTTGTAGAGCCATGATGCGTTGTATTGTCCATTATTAACGATTAACTTGTTGGTGTATTGGAGTTTTCCTGCATTGAAAGTATGAAAAGGTATTTACATTTTTAAACTTATCTTTGAACTTGCGCATCACTCATTTATTCACGTGATAAATTCAAGTTTAGTTGAAATAATAATAATAATAAATAATAATAATTACTGTTTTTCTATACCGCTTCTTCTTAGAGCTCTAAGCGCTTTACAAATAAATACAAGCTTGAACAGTTTGAGGGTCTTAGAAAGTCCGCAGAGCGGCTCACATGTATGGCGCAAATTGGCAGCCGATAAGAAGTGCCCTCAGTTGAAGAGACAGACCACAGTACCGGTACAACCCTACTCTTTAAGAGAAGTGTGTGGGTTATTTTAAGTCCCTCGACAGAGAGATTGAGAGACTGGACCTACGGTTTTACGTCCTTATCCGAGAAGACGTGAAGGTCTAACCATTTGCAGATGTTACAGCAAAGGCAGCACCTTCTCCTCAATTATTTTTAAGACCCTGAGTGTTGGTCAGGCCGGGAATCGAACCCGAGCCTCCCGCACAGCAGACTGGCGCCTTACCAACTGGGCTAACAAGGCGGCGGTTAAAATGCTTACCAATCGCCGTATGTAAAGCAGGAAGCGTTAGTCCCGGGTGAGGGGAAGGGGGGGGGGAGGAAATCCAGTTGGCAACGGGCGGGGATGATCGTTGTATCTTTTAGGGGTCAAAATCGGGGATGTGGTATCTTTTAGGGTGTCTAAAAGGTTTTTGGGCCACCAAAGTCAAATCTGGTATCTTCTTCATTTTCTGTAGTTATATATTTTATTAATTCTTTAAAATTCGCGACTATTCGAGATTGCTGCTTTGCCAATAATAACCCCCAAATAATTTAATACGAAATTTATATATTTTTCATCTTAACATGTTTTTAATTATAGCTTATTCTTATTAACTGCGTATTAACATAGTTAAAGCTGTAAGGAGTATTAAAGGATGTTGTGTATGCCATTCCTTTTTGTGATTAAATTCATTTTACTTCGCTTGTGTTTGTTTTGCAAGGTCAAGCTACGCATAACATTTTTAATGTAATTTCTCTAAATGACAATTTTTGTGATCAATCAGTTCAATATTTTTACTCACCAGGACACGCACATCTCTTGCAGATTCTAACCTCTATCACCGTCTCTTGGCTTGGACAGGGGGGGTTTATGCAGTCCCTTGTACGACGTTGTGTTCCCGTACCACACGAAACAGAGCATGGCCCCCATTTCCTCCACGGACTGAAAAAAACTGGCCAAAAAACATTTAAATTTTATATACGCCCAGACTGTGCTGTTTTTTGTGAAATTAATTTCTTTTTTTTTTTTTTGTAAAATTTCGCCTGAATTTCCTTTTAATGGAAATGATTTTTTGAGAACAGGTAGTTATTGAAATATTTTAAATACCACAATTATCTTGGTAAAATCTAAACTCAGATGCAGCTTACTAACTACTCGACAAAAAGCAGTGTTTCCAAAGAAAAAGTTATCAAAAACATTCCTTCTCAGAACAGCCCAGATAATGATAACAGTTTTCTTAAACATATTGCAGGGATGACGATGTCTAAGAAGGGGTAATGAAGATTTACTGGCCAACGAAAATGAGCTTATAGGAAGTTTAAAAAAAACAGAGTAAAGACAGCATGGAGGTGAAGATGGAAGCGGATAGGACATGTTCGTTCTCAAGGACGCCTGAGGTTCAGTGTAGATGGGGGGGACCATTGGAACCTTGGAGACGGATAGTTGAAAGAGAGTTGAATGAGAGTTGAAAGAAACTTGAATGAGAGCTGAAAGAGAGATGAATAAGAGTTAGGGTTTCAACTAAGACTGAAGCAGCTAGCACAGCAAAGGATAGTAGAAAATGGAGTGGCAACCCTTGCCGAAAAAATCTGCACTGGGTGAAACGGATATAAAAAGATCTCGGTGACTCTAACGAATAAAACATTGACCAAATGTAACCTAAAATAGCAAGAATTCATTCTTTAAAATAACTTGAGCTAACATGTCCAAATGAATGACATTCTCTGAAAAATAAATAATGACATAATGTTTTAGTTTTACCTAAGTTAATATCTAAAATAACTTAACTTTAATAAAACGAACTTAAATTTAAAGATAATGTTTTTTTTACTTTTCATCCACAGTGAAACGTGAAACTCATGTTCAAGAATTCAAGTAAAAAAAATTGTGTGTCCAAATATTACCCTCACCTGGGCATGCGGCAGTGTTGCAAGGCACTTGTCGAGTTGTTTGTCCTGCGCATGGTTTACCGCCAGCCTGAGGAAGGGGATTCGTACACGTCTTGATTTGATTTTGAACTCCTCCACCGCAGGTTTTAGTACAAACACCAACATCCGTCCAAGCACTCAATCCTCCGTCAACTACGGCGAGTGAAACATCAAAATCAGTTGGAATTATTCACCGGTGTTTTTTGCTAAACAGGGTGACTTTGGTGAGATTTCTCTGCCTTCCAGCCATAACGTCTCAGCTTCGATCAATATTTATACAGTTACTTTTATTTTCCTATCTACTCATTTAGTATTTACTTGTGAAATGTAAAAATGCTGAATTCCTTTACGTGGTTATCTTGTGTTATTTATCAGTCAATGGAAGTTATTTTGACTGTCTTTTTACCAGAAGGTTCCATGCTTAGCCAAAATTTAAACATTTATGTCAAAGCTGACTCAGTTTCCATCTTACGTAGGAGGTATATGAAGCCTTCAGGGAATTTTTAGACAAAAAAATAGGGTTTAATATAAAATTTAACTTCTGAGGAAAGTTTGTTGTACTGAAAGGTAACATAAAACTATTTTACCAGCATGGGGAACCAAGACGATTTTATCGGTCCAACCCCGTCCTAGCTTGTGGTAAACGAAGTCATCTGAAGAATGGTATGCATAAACCAGATGATAACCAACACCCCTCTGAAAAAAAAATGACGCCATAAGATAATAACAAAATTTCGTCTGCGTTAGAATAGTTATAGTAATGTTATACAAGTGTTTTTTCTTCAATCAAAATTATTAACAGAATGAAGATGCTTATCAAGCCAGGTAATTAAATATATTTAAATGTAAAGTCCTATCAAGACGGAATGAAATATTAAATTTTATGCGCATTATAGATGTATTCTTATTCACAGATTTCGTTCTCGCCTAAATTAAGTCCAAGTTTATTGGTCTCTTTCCTGCTAGCAGAGTCTCTCTCGTGACGGTCCCGCAATGAAAATTGAGAGAATCTGCCGATCTAAGCCGTTTTCTTTGTTGTGCATGCGCGTCGGTAACCTAGCAACTCTGACGTCATTGCTCTGTCGTCTCGTCACCATTCTGAATTATGCTACCGCGGGCTCAAAACCTGTTTGCTTCGTCCATGGTTGTCGACGGCGGTGTATCAAAGATAACGGCTTAGATCGGCAAAGTGTCTCAAATTTCATTGCAGGACCGTAACGAGAGAGACTCTGCTTGCAGGGAAATTGGTCTCTTCTCCCCTCAAAAATTACATAACCATTACTATACAAACGTTGTCGCTTTTATCCACCGTTACACCTACAGATAACATGAAATTTAAACGTACTTAAATTTCTTTTTGCCAAATTTTTATCATTTCTATATAGTGTTATACTCAAGTGATAATTCAAATGACTTAAGAGAGAGAAGACAAAATCAATATGGTTGTTAAATATGTTTTTTACCTCTAACTCCTGATCGTCGTCGTCATCTGTATCAAGTTTACGAGAAAACTCTAAAATCGTTGTGTTTCCATTTTCTTCCTTAGCAGATAAAAGAACAAAGTCTTGGTGTGGGTCCTCGAGAGGAGTAAATGTTCCAGCAGTCCAGTAATCCTATAGAATGCATGGAAATGAAACAGTGACGAGATTAATACATAAAACTTAGTACCTAATGTTTTCAATGCTGTTTTTGTCGTCGCGAACAATTAACAATGGCCGCGTAGTTGGCGTATCTGGAAAGATCTCTGCTTTTCAACCACAAGGTCCCAGGTTCGATCCCTG
Source organism: Isaurus tuberculatus (assembly GCA_025447995.2). Classification (NCBI taxonomy): domain Eukaryota; kingdom Metazoa; phylum Cnidaria; class Anthozoa; order Zoantharia; family Zoanthidae; genus Isaurus; species Isaurus tuberculatus. The sequence goes on along the minus strand of JAOEHV020432840.1, from coordinate 32,927 downwards.
GCTCTGCCGAAATTTGACCATTTGTGTGCCTTTCTGTTCCGCCAAAGCTAAACTAGCGAGTGTTTATGACAAAACAGAAACCTCAGGGTTGTTAAACAATATAAAGCAAAAAATGAGTTGAGACCACAGGTTCGAACGGGTTTCAACCCACATAAAGCACTCGATTTTCCCACCTTTAAATAGCATGATCCGTTTGGAAACACTCCTCCAACTGCCACGTCATAGTTTTTCATAAAATTAGGAGCTGTCAGGGCGAATCCAAACCCTACCCAGCCTTTTGTGGCTGCCTTAACTTTGAGGTGAATTGTGCTTGAAGTAAAGTTAACAAACCAGTATACATCATAGTTTCCCTTGTCCAAACTTCGATGATTCGTGTAATTTAACACATTTGCTGCAAGGTAAAGCACACAGTCATATCATGAAATAATTCGAAAACCCTTCTAACTTCGTTTTGGGCAACAAACCAAGGATTCTTAGTTCAAAAGCAGTAGAGAGTTCTAAACTTTACTTTGAGTGAGGATTAGGGGTAGAGCTTATTTAAAGACATGCCAAGGAAATAACCCTACTATAAAATTTCTTTGTGCTGCAGTTGCGACAAATCCAGCATCGTTTAAGGAGACTTCGCCGAACCCAAAGATACCTCTTTCCCCCGTATCCACAGGTTCTAGTGTTCTGCCCCCAGTGAAACGTTTTCGGTTATGTATTAGCCTGTTTGCTAGCTCTATTGTGCGGGTCAGACATAGCCGAGGCAGTTAACAAACAGAATGACTATTATTTGCAATTGATTTAAGGAATAGTGCTCGCTAACAAAGATTCCTTGGTGTCTATTTTAAATCGATGTAAGTGGCTCAAAGGTTCAGAGCTCTTTCATTACCATACAAACAAAGTTAATTGAAGGGTGCAGGACTACAAACTATTGGTTAATGAAAAATCCTACAACCTAAAAGAGATTATTTTCCTTTTGACCCTGGTTCAAAAAGTAGCAATATTGGGAATGCTCGTGAAACATGTGAGAACGAAAATAGGTTTCAAACTTTAAAATCATAAGGGCAAAATGCATTGATATTACAAATTCTTGTCACATTTGACAGAATTTTAAACTAGTGTGTCGAAAATAATACCAGATTTCAAATATAGTTGAAATTCTTCTTTTAAGATTAGAAATTGGTATCAAAAACGAAAGGACTGATGCAGAGAGAGTCATCTTAATACGAAGTAGTTTAGGATTATTCACTAGCTGTTAAATCTTTTTGTGCTGGAAATAGTAAGTGAAGCCGAAGATGCTTTCTTGTGTCTATTATGAAGAAAGATATAATAGTAATCACAAACAAGTATAAAGTTTTGTGCATTTCGACCTTGGTCTCAGAGAGCAACACCATGCATAAGTTGTTGTATGGATGGATAGATAAATAGCTTGGTTATTAGATGTATGGATGGATAGATAGATAGGTGGGTTTGTTATTTGATGGATGGATAGATAGATAGGTGGGTTTGTTATTGGATGGATATATAAATAGTTGGGATGGTGGATGGACGGTTGGTCGATGGATGAGCACGTGGGCAGGTCATGAACTCAAAAAAGGTCTTAAATTACCCTGGACAAACTCGCTGCGGCTTTAATTTGCGAAAAAGATGTCATTTCATTAGTTTTAGAAATACTGAAAATTTAATTAAAAGTATTAATAGCAATATCATTTAAATAATTTACTGTATTGACATAATCATCAGCTTTATCACCGTTAATTTTTAAAGGTTATAATTGTATAACTTTCAGATTAATAAACGAAGATCATCAGTATTACCATCATCATTCTACAAAAAACAAAACTATGTATTCTCTTAGAAAAGTGCCGCCAACCGTTCTTGTGTTTCAGGGTGAGAACACGTGATTCAGTCTCAAACGTTATTTAGCAAAATCAACGTAAGAAGAAATATAAAACAATATTTATGTGATTAACAAGCTATAGCACGTGTTGAATAATTATTATATTTTTGTAAATTTGTTGAAATAAAACTTTGTCAAAAGTAAATAAATCTTTACTTATAGTTTCTTGTGTTTCTATCTTTCAAAACGTGAAGTTATAAGAAAGCTTTATTTCTATGAACCAAAGACAAACAGGCATTGAATAAAAAAATATTCTGTTTTAAACGTGTGCATAGTGTGTGACCAACAATATAACCACTAAAGACGTATAACTCATATGTACCAAGGAATTCAATTATTTAAATAACTGACAAGGTATTTTGTTTAAGTATTTCGAACTTGTAGTTCTAACTTTATTTTTATATTTATTTAAAAGTCATAGCAGTTCACTTCAAAAAAGGACAACAATTATATGATTATTGTATTTAATGAGTTTCTCAAAAATTCAGGCACTTGAAAATACCAAAACCTCAATATAAGACTTTGTTTTTTAATTGCAGAATGTTCAAATATAGTAATTCTCATCATGATTGTGGTATTTATAGTATACCAAAGCTTACCTTATGCAAATAACTCTGAAATTATAATGCTATATAACAAATATTTATCAAATAATAATATTACCTGATGTTAAACTGCATGTTATAAGTAGATTTTTGAATTAACATTTAAAGAAATGAAGAAATCTTGATTTAATGGGTAATTTAACTCACGGTTGAAATGCCTGATCATTGCTTTAAGTAGTATAAGAAGCTGTTGTTTCTAATGCTAGGCCTTCGTCAGAGCAACTTAAGTCTTATTTACTTTTAAAAGATCATCGATCTAGGACGCAACAAATGACACAACTAGGTAACAAAATCATCGCTGCATTTAAACATCGTTAAAAGAACCTTTTCTGTACACTGAATTTTCCTTGAAAAGGGTTTCTGAGAGTAAATTTCCCATCTCTTTCGCGTATGAGATGAGTTTATATGTCAATATTATCAAACTAAAAAGATTTTTAGATGAACATTGTCTCCTACTGAATTCACTTTGGACTTGAAAAAATTTAGCAGCTGCCCTAAATCTTGCTTGAGAGGGCTTTCAAAATTTTGGTATTACTTTATCTACCTACAGGAAAACTGAAGATTATCAAAAAAAGAATCTTAATGAGCACCGACCACTGTTGAACGAAAATCTTCAAGTTTAAGGGATACATTTGATCTATTTTCGAAAGAAAACCGGTAGAAAACTTTGCTGTTTTCTCTTCCGGGAAATAGAAATTTAAAAAAAATGGTTGCTTATTTAACACATTTTTTATAGCCTACAAACTCGCTCACCATTCCTAGGACACTTAGCGCTCGCACAGAGAGTGATCACACAGACCAGCAAGGCCAGAAATAGACTCTTCCTCCAACACCCCATCGTGTTCAAAGACCAGCATCCAAGAGCAGGCCGTAAGAAACAAACTAGCAGTAACTCGACTTAAAATAAACTAGGACGCTTGATAACGCCTCCTAACTGTCAATCAAAAATCAAAAATTAGTGTTTCGCAGAGCAATGAAACAAGATCATCTCAAGTACTGCCTTATTAGAAAGTAATTACCCAATTTTTTTGGAGAGCCGAGCTTAAATGTCAAAATTCTGAAGGGCCTATTTATAAATCTTTTTAACTCTCCAGTTTGTTCCTTCGCGGAAAAAAGATCATCGGAATTATGCATGGCTATATTTAATTTTTCTGGCTGAAATGCTTTGGTCTTGCCTCAAAAAGCAGTGGTCTTTCTTGAACAAAATTTTTTATCTTATATCTATAAAGGTCATATTCCAAGTAATTACTAGTCAAAATATGTAAGTTAAACAATGCACAAGAAATATATTATTTTAAGCAGCAACATAAAAATTTATAATAATGGCTGCAAAATGCAAGTTCTTTTAAATGACGCGAGAGAAATATCAACCGCATTTTTGCAAGAGCAAAGACAAAAATATCATCGACGTCACTATAATTTTAAAACTTGCATGCTCAACCAAATAGTTGCAAAACTATTTCAAGCGGGTCAAGATTAATCGAGCTTACTGTTTTGTTAGTTGTTCAGTTGGTTTATTTTTTAATCAATATAGTTGCTATGAACATATCGGTAAATAATGTGCCTAGGACCCTTGAGCAACGTCGCTTGCATCTTTCCTATGTTTAAATTTCTTTTTTTTTTTTGTAAATGAAACAGAAAAATTTCCCAAGGTACTTTTGTTTCACAATGAAAATTTTTTGTGAAAGAACTTCTTCCTCAACAAAAAATCCAAGTGTTAACTATCCGCAATATCAGGGCGCACGTGATTTCTGGTAGTCAACGGCATGTACAGCATACATCTTTGGATTAAAAATGCCGTAAAAAAACATCGGTATTAACATTAACACAATAACGCTAAGAAAAAAAGTTTAAGTAGAGAATCAATAGAACTTGTATGCATTTTTTCTTCCCATATTGAATTCGTTATACCGTTGGCAGAATTTAAATCTTATTCAGTTAATCTAATACCACGACTTTCTCTTCTATGGTATAACATAGGGTAAATACAATCAACATATATTAATTAGGAATATTCTCGTATAGGATATGAAAAAACTGTTAAGTATTATATAACTTATTAAAATCCATATTAGTTAATCTATTTTTACTTGGCTCGGTTTGCTTTAAAAAGTTTCAAAAGTAAAATAAACAACTTTAATTGCATTTTTACCGCAGACATTCTGAAGAAACAACGCAGATCTTAGAGTAAAACTTGATTTTATAATTAATCAAAGAGAAACGTATCAAAAATTTGCGAAGCGTCACGTTTTATGGTAGTGCCTCACGTGTTCAAAAGGAACATACACCCACGCTCGGCTCTTTGACAAATGACCAAAGTTTTTGCCAACCAATTAAACTTCTTCAAATCATTATTGTCTGGACATTTAATTGCAAGCAATAAACGTTGGAAAGGTCGAGATAATTTGGATTACTTTTAGTATATAATATATTACTTCATACGTCACGACAAGTAAAGGACTCTTATTTTAAAAATATTTAAGATATTTATTAACCTAATAACAAATGCTGCATGAGCAAAACACGTTAAATAAATACAATTTGTTGTCGATACGTACGTAGATCCATGCATCTATTAACAAATGTTTTTCTCTTTCTATTTATTTTTTGTACTGCCTGCACTCTAACTGTTTGAAAGACATGTTGAAACCTGATTCCTTGAAGTAGGAACTATTCGTTTCAAATTTCCTTCCCAAATCCAAAAACCCAAACAAGAAACATATAATACTTTCGTTTTAAATATTTTTTCTAGAATAACCAGATTTTTACCACTTCAATCAACATCAATTATATATTGAGCTCTTTGCTGTAAAAATATTTAATTTGTTTTCAAACTTTCTATTTTTCCTCGTAAAGGTTCAGCACTTAATCACAAAATAGTTTAGGAGGTTTAAACATTTTAAAACTTTAGATACGACCACACTTATTCGGTCAATAAATCAAAGTTTATCAAAACAATTGCCGGACTTTACTGAAACTTCACAATTTTTGCATGAGTGATCATAAGTTGTTTTAAGTGCGTTTCATTCAACATGAGATTGCTTTGGTAGACGACTGCCCTCATTCCTATTTTCCCACATCAAAATACTTATCGAGTAGACGATCTGTATCATAATTATTATTGCATGCCCTCGGGTTCACCTGCAGGACTTGCAAAAGTTGACAAAAACATCTCAAAATTACAGCTTTCAAAACATGAAATCAGTGCTCTGCAAAGCTTATGTATGTTTGTATTTGATGTTTACTTTTATAAAAACAAGCAACTACAAGTGCTGTATAGCAATGGTTTAATACAAAAAAAAGATACTCCATGTACAATATGTAAACACTGGGTCATATAAAGAAACACGAGAAACTTTTCAGGGAAAATTCAGTGCTGAGAAAAGGTTCTTTTAACGATGTTTTTAAAAATACAACGATCACTTTGTTATCCATTGGTGTCATTTGTTTCGCCCACGTCCGCTGAAATTTTAAAAGTAAATAAGACTTAAGTTTCTCTGACGAAGCCTTAGCATCAGAAAAATCAGCTTCTTACACTAATTAAAGCAATTAGATATTTTAACCTTGGGTTAAATTACGCATTAAATCAATATTTTTTAAATTTTCTTTAAATGCTAATTTCTACTAATAACAGTTCAACATTAGATAAGCTTATTATTTGACAAATCTTTGATATATAGCGTTATAATGCAGTTATTTGCATAAGGTAAGCTTTGGTATACATAAATATCACAATCGTGATGAGAATTACTATATTTTTAAAACAAAGTTTTATATTGAGGTTTTGGTTTTTTTAAGTGGCTGAACTTTTGAGAAACTCATTAAATACAATAATTTTATAACTGTTGTCTTTTTTTGAAGTGAACTGCTATGACTTTTTAAAAATATATTTAATTAAAGCAACAAGTTCGAAATACTTTTTGAAACAAAATACAAGTTGTTACTTCTTGTACTACTTATTCATGCCACTTATTTAAATAACTGAATTGAAATTCCCACAAAATAAATATAATTTTTTAGCAACTTATGTCGTAGCTTCTAAAGTTAAGTAATCATTTCTAATGAATTATCTTGTTTCTACCTGCAAAAACATATGTATATTTTCTTTTCGTGAATCCTGTTCATAATTACTTGAGATCCTGCTAACCCTCGAGCGTTTAATTATCCTGTAGCAAGTTCACATTACAAGAACCAGTTTTAGCAGACCTGATTTTAAGTGACAACTGCTCAGTGCTTCATTTCTACAAAAAATGAATTTTCACCTTAAACTTGAACTTTGATTTGTTCATTTTGATAAAGTTTTCCTTGCCTGAAACAGGATTTCCGGGAACTGAACGAGAGTTGCATTAGCTATCTTCAGTTGGAGTCTAAATTCTAAAAACTAAAATGCATCGGTATTTCGCATCCACTTGACATCGTCCTCAAGATAAAAATTAAAAAATTTTTAATGATGAAATATATATAAGCAATCAAACAATGGTACTGTAATATTTAAAACACTAGGGAAAAAACTGAAACATAAAGAATGGAATTTAATAGCGAGGTTTTTTTAGAATAAAACAATGGTATTATAAAAGTGAATACTCTATTACAACCTAATAAATATTTACATCAAGTGTAAACTCGGAAAAACCCGAGCTCCAGATGGAGTTTGAAACCACGACCCTCCGTGATCACCCTATTAAAATTTCAATGAATCAAAAGATAAAAAATAAAATTGCCGAGGGATAACAAAACAATAACAAAAGTAGCGTATTAAAATAACTTTGAGCCAATACCGTGTTTTCATGTTTTAAGTGACTGTGTGTGTTTTTTATATTGTAACCGATAATGTATATTTAAACACAAAACAATTTCTGATTTTTGAGATTTCAAACTCAGCTTTTACGATGCACCTCATTTTAATTTTAATTTCACTTTCGACTACTGTTTATTGTTAGTTTTTGAATAGTTTTCACTATATGCAGGTCACTGGAATTTTTGAAACATATTTTGTAATTTACTTCGTCTTAATGCACTAATCAGTGGAAAGCCCCGCACCCCCAAACCCGGGGAATAGCGGGGCATTAGACCAGGCCTCCCAACTAAATGAAGCAAATGCCCAGCTATATGTACGGGTCAATTTCTAATGTTAAAACCTCATTTTTGTACTCCGATCCCGGGGCAATACTTGAAAAATCACAAATACACAACGTTGACCAAAATTAATTTATCTCAAGAATTGTGCCTCAAATTGAACTCTTACAAAAACTTTTTAAGACATAGTTCCTTTAACTTTTCTCTGGATGTGTAAAAGAATAAACAGGAACACGGCGAAAAAGCCCCGCTAACGGTCCCCGGTCGCTGTTATTTGTGTCTAATGTTGTCGAACACCCCGCACAGTGTTGCAAAGATGACCACTAAAAACCGCTTAAATCCCCCGCTAATGCCCCGCATTCCCCGGGTATGGGGGTGCGAGGCTTTCCACTGACTAGTGCATAATAAACTTGAAACTACTGTATTTTCTCATTTTAAAACAGCTCATTCATATATTGCAATGTACTGGTTTGTGGAAAAGGAATGTACTGGAAAACAGAGTAACTATACCCTGGGTACCAGAGGCTATACTCGCTAACGGAGAAGAAGCAAAAGCCGAGGAAAAAAACTTTCAAGCAAGCAGCCATTTTTTATCCGAGTTGTGTTGTGTGATAGAAATCCAAGAAAAATCGGTTATTTTCACGTGATACTATTTGTCCAATCATATGATGTATGAAAGAGTCTATTATTAGAAATCCAATCAGAAGCAAGGTACTACGATTTCGTTTAAATGCATGACACACCACTTTTTCTAACAACTCGGAACACAAACAGAAATCTATAGCAATACACAACTGCAAATCCAATTTTTGCATATACATCCTCCGATACTTGATTTAATCAACTCTAAGTTTCAAGAAATGTGATGATGATTATGGACTGCGTCCGTGTTTCAAATTTTATAAAAATAGAAAAGTATCCAACGAAGGACTAACGTCCGAAAAGTCAAATATCTTTCTCTGTTTTTCACCACGGTATACAAACCCTCCGTCAGAGAAACTGAAATTGCTCATATAAAAATATAGTATAATCGGTTCGAAATGGGATGGGGAGGGTAGTAATTGGTGAGAAGGAAGGAACAAAGATAGCAGACAGTTATACTAACTGACAAAATACCCAGTTTAAGGATTAAATTCTGCTCTTTCTATTTTTGAACACAATGTGGTTTGATTTCTTGTTTGTTTCGGCACACTTTGAAAGCATTCAAGCTATGTTTCCTTTCAATAACCAAACAGTTCCGAACGATTTCTAACTAAATGTAGGTATGCAAGTTCCACTTATTTTGATAGCCTGGGTACTAAACTATGAGCCAGCAATAGGCCAGTTTCTTGGCAAAGCGGATTCACGCCACGCGACAAAGAAATTCAAAATGGCGGCGGAACCAAATTTTGTACCAAGTAGTAGCGTAAATATTGAAGTTGAAGGCGACATAACAGTGCCTGGTGCACCTGAGGAAGATGAAGAACCAAGCACTCTAGATGAACCAGTATCAGAAACACTTGTGAGCCATATATTTCTAATGAGTGATTTTTATTTTTGTTCAAAGCCGAGAAGCTGTGATCAATTGACAAAAGTTTAATATCCAGTCATCACTTGGCTAAAACTAATTACTCGTTTGAACGTGACGTATTTCAGAAACGGGATCTTAAAGCAGTAGGAAGAAAGTTTTTTCATATTTTCTGGCCGAGACATACGAAGAGTTTATTGAGAGATTGTAAGTACACGTCGTCTTGCAGTCATTTTAGTTATAAAAAATGACTATTGTCTAATGTGCAAAGAAATGCAAACAGCTATAGTGCTGTTAATATGTGTTTTATTCGTTTCTCGTCTTGAAAACCCTCGTTATTGAACCAAAGATTATCAAGTTTTTTAGTACCCAAGAGTATTTTTTTTTTACATTTTAATTTTGACTGCTGCTTTCTCAAAGCAGCTTGACTTCAGTTCACCGACCAATTTTTTATCAACTTTATTAAACTTAGTATAACCACTTTTCAATTTATATTATATATATGGGAGGTAAATTCATTTACCCTCTCTTTTTTAAACAATTACTCTGAATAAAGTATGGTTAAAAACCATTGCTGTTGCATGAATAGTCTATTTAAATTTGATTTATTTAACTTATATTTATTTTCTTGCTTTTCTGTGAATACTCTTATATGCTACTAGTGTACATGAAAAAACCCATTTTCACAGTCATTTCAAGTATTCAATTGGATTTCTAAAAATATCACTTGTTGCATTTCAGGGGATCTGTGGGGACCACTAATACTATGTGTTTTTCTTGCCATGTAAGTAAAAAGTTAGAATCCATCCATTAAAATAAAAAATAACATAAAAGTAATAAAGAAAAATTAAAGCAGGTTTTATATATTATGTTCATTGCAAAATTATTTTAACAACAAAAATTATTTTTATTCAGTACCCTAGTTAAAAACAGGGTATTTACAAGTGTAAATAAGCTACAAAGCCAGCTACAATAGCATAATCTAGTCAAGACAGCTACAGTGTAACATACTCATTTAAGGTTTAGAATGATTATAAATTATAGAATGCTGATTCCACAAAAACATATTGAAGTCAACCCAAAAGGGTTTCATTTCTGATAAAGTTTGATAACCGAGTTGTTTAAAATTTAGAATAGTTTTTAATTTTCTTATTAATTGAGATCTTTTCAGTATGTTATGCAATAAGGAGGCTTTTGATCCTTACCTCCAGTTCACTTAATCTTCAGGTCAATATGGTTTATGACTTTCTTATCATTCTTAATAAATATTGTTACTCTTTCCTTTGGTGTGATAAAGGATGCTACAAGGCACAAAAGCAGTTGACAGTAATAATGATGGTGGACCACAGTTTGCCGAAGTGTTTGTTGTGGTTTGGGTCGGTTCATTTGTCATCACTATTAATTCAAAACTTTTAGGTGGCCAAATGTAAGTATCCATTGCACAGCTGCTTTACTTAATTTTTTTTTCTATGTTGCCATCTAGTAGTATTAAACACAAATAATAACCTACCTACGTTGACAGTTTTATGAAAATCATAAGTTCCCATAGTCAATAAAAACATCATTCTTTGTTAATTTTGAACACCATGTTAAAAAGTGTACAAAAGTTAAAATAAACTTTAGTTTTGCTTTATCTCAGTGCAAAGAACCATTATATTATTAAAACAAAAACAGTTACATGTATACTATAAAAAATAGAAAAGGTTGATGCAGTCAGTAATATTTCTGCCCTAAGCCACAAGATCCCAAGTTTGAATCCCAGCACTGGTACTTGTATTAACTTTTTTTACTAAAGCAAACTTGACTTTACGTCCTTATGTGACTGGTAAATCACATATCAGTGCTAACTGGAAGCTAAACTGCAAAAGAGTAGTATCCTATCAAGGAGGGTGTCTGAGTTGATTCTCGGATAATTAACTTTACAAAAACCAGAGATTTGCACTGGCTCCATGGGCCAATAGGTTTGTAAACTATGGATTTAACTTTTCAATAATTTAGAGTCAACATTAAATCTACTGTTCTTTTTACCTTTTTTGTACAGATCATTTTTCCAGAGTGTCTGTGTTCTTGGGTATTGTATTTTACCCCTCGACATAGCACTTTTAGTATGCAAACTTATCCTTTTAGCTGGGACCCAGACAACAGCTCTATTTGCAGTGAGATTCGTTGTTGTTATCTTGGGCTTTTTGTGGTCATCATTTGGTGAGTAAGAATTGCACAGTCTGTTAAATCCTAGCAGTACAACTGGTTGATCAGCATATGATGTGATCAGATAACAGGTTATAGTTGAAACAAATGTACCTTGCTTTTTACCATGCTGTAGAATCTCTAATATTGAAGAGTTTGTGAGGATCAGGTTAAGATAGTGTATCCATGGACATGTGCTTTGAAAAGGGGAGATAAATTGTTTGGCTGGTTATAAATTTAGAAAGTTCAAATGTCCAAGTTTTTTTCTATGATTTATCCTAGTGTTCAGAAATACTACCTTTCTAAGCTCCACTGCAAAATACTGTTATGTGCCCTTTCTAAAATAAACTTACATTAAAATCAATGCAAAGAGTCAAAGGAAAATTTTTTCTAAATATTCTTTAGTGTATCAGTCACATACCACTGATATTTAGTCAGTCAAATAAAAATTGACACTTTCTTTTCATCATCATGGGCTCCATTTTTATTAAATTATTTTGTTTCTTATATTATTTATTATATTCAGTTTAAGTGAGTTTATACTTGTAAAGTTTCATATTAGTGATAAATAATAAAATCATACAAATTTGCTGTTCATTTTTATAGGGAATGAAAAAACATGAATGGATAAATTTTAATGACATAACTTGTTACTTCTCTTTAGCCTCAGTGGTGTTCCTTGGCGACAGTCAGCCAACAAACAGAAAAGCGCTTGCTGTGTATCCAATATGCCTATTTTATTTTGTTATTAGTTGGATGATTATTTCACATTCTGGGTAATATGGTTATGGTATTAAATATAAAATATTGCTGTGATCAGATTTCAAGTCTTTTTGACTCTCTGTGTGATTGTGACCAACAAAGATTTACTTCTAACTCCAAAGTCTCATGGCTTAAAGTTTCCATGCATTTTCAAACTGAGTTACCTTTAGTAAATTTTGTGTTATTTTTGCATTTGGTAATCCACTTGCCATCTTCATCTATGAACAATTTGCATTGTGTTTTATACATTGTAAACCATGGTTTCTCAAAGTTTGAAATACAGTAAATTAATATGTTGCCATGGATCAAGAGCAAAGTTGTAGTAAAAGTCACTTTCTCTGGAAATTTAGACAAAAGTATCATTACTCATTTCATTTCATTTTTTTGGGGAAATAGTCAAAACTTCAAGTTATGAGATTTTGAGAATTTAGATGGTCTAGTCAGTGGATGTGGTCAAAAACCAAACAAGTGGACAGTGCAAATTTTAATTAAGGACACAAATAAGATTTCAGACAATGTTGTATATAACAATATTTTGTATTATGACAGCCCAACTAGTAGTCTAGTGGTAACTTGTATCTGAAAGGTTTGCGAAGGTGACAGATTTCAGCATTTTACAAAATCAACTTTGTGTGTTCTATGCCAGTGGCTTACCTGATTGTTTAACTATTTAAGATTAAGTTTCAAGAAACAGCTTCAAAGAGCCATTGCCTAGATGAACATGCAAAGTGACTTTCTTCATAAACTTACAAACTGTCCTGAAGTATATTTGGCAATATTTAAACACTTGGGAGATTGTGCTTCTTTGTTTGCTCCTTTAAAATTAAGTTAGCAAAAAAAAATATTTATTACATGGAATAGTTCCTGATGGTTTTAAAAAAGGGGAAAATAAATATGCTAGTTAATACTAATAATAATAATTTATAATGGAGTTCGAAGACAAAAGCAGATTTTTGTATATAATCAAACCTTGCCTGTCATAAGGAAATTAGCTTGCAAACATCATAAAATTGTTAAAGTAATTAAAATATATTAAAAATAAATATGAATTCTATTGAACAAGAATAATCAGTTATACCTTCTCAAAATAATCCTTAGGGGAAGGCAGGGCCGATACTGGGCATTTGAAGGAAAGCATTTTTTCAGAAGGTGGAGATTTGATTGTAAACTGGGTATTTTTTGAGCATATTTTTTTGAGCATATCAGAATCAATGTAACTGACTATTAATCATTATTATTATCTCTCATGAAAAAAGTATGTTAAAAATGTATTATTAGTTTCTGCACTTGTGTAGATATGATACTGAAGCACATATTTAAGTTTAAAAGGAGAAGACTTGGATATGTTGTAAAAAAAAAGCTTGTCATTTTTAAAATCTAGACATTTTAGTGGGGGCATCTAATTTATTTGACTAAGATTTTGAGGAGAAAAACTGAAAAAAAATTATACTGCAAAGCTGCTGCCTTCCTCTTTTTGACACTGAAAAGATGTAAAGTTAGTTGTTATGTAAAGTTAGCTTTAATTTGCTACCCTGGGTGCCAGAGGTCTACTCACATAAAGCAAGCGGGCAGTATGAAGTGAGCAAAGTGCTGGTTGCAAGTGGACCTCTGGCCCCCAGGATAAGCTATTGCAACTGTAGTCCTGAGTTATTAGCACTGCTATTTAAAGCTTTTTACACAGCTGAAATCAAATTGATACACTTGCACAAAAAATGAGGGATGATGCACCATTAGACATTAATAAGAGCTCTTTGGATCTTTTACGCATTTTAAGATAGAAATGAGAGTTAAGGTTAACAACATGCTAATTATCTTTCAGTTCTTTTATAATAGTCAAAATAAAATAATTGTGCGGTATAATTATATTTAGTTTTTAAGACTTTAAAATATTTAAAATAGTTAGCCTCATACACTTTTGCATGTCTAAGTAGTTTGTTTCTAATTACTACTAAAAGTTTTTTTTTCAGAAATAAAAACGTTAAAAAAGATATTAAGCATTTATCTTAACTAAATTTCAAAAAAGTGTATATAGTATTCAACGAAAAAAACGCAATAATAAATGTCTAAATCATGTTTTCTTACCCTCATCATTCAACGTAAATACGACAACACTTTTTTGAGTATTCTTACTGGCCAATAAAAAGGAAAATACGTTTTAATGCGACGTATTTCATTCCTTATGGTAATGAAAATGTTTATCCATCCAGTGTACAAAATGTTATAAAATAAAATAAATCACTTACTGGAAAAAAAAATATTGCAACATTTACCAAGTTAGGTCACGTGACAATCAGTTACCTGATGAAGGCCGTAGACTACAGCTGTAACGTCGTAAATGTTGCAAAAAAAATTTATTTCCAGTAAGTGATTTATTTTATTTTATAATATTTCATTCCTTGTTTTTGGTTCATTGTGAAAAAGATTTGAAAACTCACGATTAACTGCTTTAATTTACAACTGACGACGAAAAACTCCTGTATTACAATTTTAAATGCCATTGCCACTGGTCTTGATACAACGGGAAGCATTTGCACTAAACATACCTTTGAACAAACGGTGGATGAGACATTTTTACTTTATATTTAAACTTTTTGTAAACAATACAAAACCTTTTAGCAGACGTTCGAAATAAAGCTACCTCTCGGTGCTACAGAAAAACCCTGTTCGTCTTGTACAGATTAAAGGCTAAACTCAAACCAATTCGGATGTCCTTGTTGAATAGTGTTTATTCTGAAAACCCCTGTTGGAAAGCGTCAACGAGTGAGTAAAAGACGCGATTAAATCAATTCCAACTCGGGTAGCACAAACGTACTAGACAGTAAAGTCTGTGCCACTTGACATGTAGTTATTATTCCAGCAGCATCCCACAATCATTACGCTTTTACTATTTCGTATAAGGCCACTTAAAAAAATTCCCGGTTTGTCATTAGCGCGCGCACTGATTTTTGCCAGCGCATTGACTTTTTTTTTTTATTTTTTTTTTTTATAAAATAAATATATGACGAAAAAGTCGAGAAATATTTTCCCGTTGCATAAAAATTAATAGAGTGACAAACCATTTGGCCGGCAGCATATTGCGACATTTGATTCCCCTTTGAACGATGCGCGAGCTTTTGTATGCGTGAGCTCAATGGATTGTTTTGAAACATTTGTGTCATATTCGCTTAACCATTCAAGATCCATCTTAGAAATCTCACTTTGTCCACGTCAATTTTATAGATTGTATTGTAATATGGACGGTATCATAACTTAGTTTGGTAGTTGGTGGTGCAGATTTTTCCACGAACTCTAACTCAGTAGTCCACAAAAGCATTAACCCTTAAAAAAAAGCGCCCTCCCTCATTGAATTTTGAGAAAATATTGATGATAAACCGGGATTTTTTTTAAGTGGCCTAAAATAAACTCCATGATAAAAATTCAATCATTGCCATAAGTATAGAGTTGAAAGCTAAGCTTAAGCCCATCGTCAAAGTAACTATGAAAAGTTTTCAAGTTTTTTTGAAGTGCTTCAGCGAATAGGTTACAGTTAACATGGACTAAAGGTTGAAATGTTTATGGCTATCGCCGTAACTAGTGCAAGGAATTGAGATTTCTTCTCTGATGAAGAAACCGACATGTCACCTCTTTCTGACATTACTTATTATCGTAAAGTTTTCGAACGTCGGTTGTTTAAATTGAGCGTCATAGTACTCATACGCAAACTGCTCGAGGCCCATTAAAACAATCGAATCTTGGAAATTATTCGAAAGGTTGAACACTTGTAAAAAAAGAGTTCATACCTGTAGAATATTTTTTAGATAACTATTAAAATAAATCGAGGAGTAGGTAAAACACGCGATCAACTCTAGGTTGATATATGCTTGATCACTGCCCACTAAAAATTTCAACTAGATATAATAGGCTGGGGTAAATCGCGTGTTGTAGAAGACAGTGACGCCCCTCGTACCCAGTCTACAATTTCGGACAACGGTCAAATGACCGTTTTCAACGAACCGCGTCGTCATGCTAAATCACTCTAGTATTTTGATGGTTACGGTGATCGAAGATAAAAACGTGTTTGAATCTGTCTCCGTTGATAATGAACACTGACGGGCATTTTAAAGTGCTAAGTTGACCGCCTTAATCGTGATCACATTGCCATTAAATTTGCATTTTCTCCTTTAAAAATCAGTTGATCCCTTACCTAGTACTTTTTTTTCTCCGGTCCCATTGCGACATTCCTACAGACAGTACCACGTTGACGTTCACAGCTTTTTTTATATACCATTGCAGCTGATCTTTATTCGGCCCTTCTGCCACACAACACTCCTTCCGCGATCAGCGCTTCGTCCAACTTTTCTTACCGTTCTGATACGAAGAAACACAGAGAACAGATAATTAAAATAATGCTTACACAGCAGTCTTCTTGTCGGAGTATTTCTGGGTTTATTATACTTTTGTTTGCCCGTGAAAGTAATGAATATCAACAAGCCATTTTAGATCCATGCACACCTTCTCCCGCCCTTTCTCCTGGGGATATTGGCCGGGCATCGAGTTTGGAATCAGTGCAATAAAAGAAAAATGCCCGACCCCTGAGGAAATTTTCCTTTTGTTATTGCCCTTTGTATCACCCGGCTACAGAATCACGGGCAACGTTTTTTTTTTAATTTTTAAACAGCCATAATTTGTTTCCTGGCAAATATATCATAAAGAGGAATGATCGTTAACAAGTCCGTAGTATGCGTGATTTTACACTGGAAATTTCACTCGTTTTGACAGACTCATGTGCCCGGACCATTTTGTCAGCTAGAACTAAAGCTGTTTCGTTGTTAAGCAGCCAAACACATGAATCCCAGATCCTGTGTGTATATTTGTGTTTGCTATGGTTTGAATACGAGCGAAACATAAGAAAATGCATACCGTATTTTGCCGTGTATAAATCGACCTTGTGTATAACTCAACCCCTTATTTTGTAGCCAAAAAACTGCAAGTTTTAGAATTTCCGTGTATAAGTCGACCTCCATATTTTGCAAGATTAAAATACCAAAAGTTCTAATTTTGTAACTTATATGGAGCAAAATGCAAACAAAGCGTTTTACAAACTGACCTAACTTTTGAGGTTAAAGGCTCTTACAGAAGAGCACATTTCCTTTGACAAATTTTTATGTGACAAATTTTTTGTGACAAATACCCGTGTGTACGTGCAACAAATTTTCTACGGCAAATTTTTCATGTGAGAATTATTTTTTGACCGTCTTTAGGCATTAAGAATTTTCTTGCGACAAATATTAGTTCACCAACCGCTCACACCAATTGCCACATTTTCTTTGTTGAGCATACAGAAGAACACAATTTGATATGTCACATTTTTCTGCGACAAATGCATTTGTTAAAAAGATAGCACGCCAGCTTTTGAACAAATGTATTTGTCACAGAAAAATGTGACAAATTGACTCGTCCAGACGGGCGCAAAAAATTTGTCACATAAAAATTTGTCAAAGAAAATGTGCTCGTCTGTAAGAGCCGTAATTATGAAGATAGTTGATGGTTTGTACACAACTTAAAATGCACAGAATTTTAGTTTTATTTAATTTTTTTATTAATTCATGTACTTATCATGTAATTGCTAACTAGTTCCAAACGTTTTTATAGAGTTTTGAAGAGTGTCACAAAAAATTTTGTTTTTTGATCCGTGTATAAGTCGAATGCGATTTTTAGAATAAATTTCAGGTGTTAAAGGTCGACTTATACACGGCAAAATTCGGTACATGCTTTCTCCCAAAAATTGAAAAATAAACGAGTTGTTTTATCTCGGGTGTAGTTCATGTTTTTGGTAACCTGTGGTAGCTAATTGAAGCAATTATTTTTTTAGTAAGAAAAGGAAGGAAGCTCGATAAAAAAAAAATCAATTTTTCAAGTTTGACTCGGGATTTCGACCTAATAGATACACACAGAGTCTGGGATTCCTGTGAGCCGAATGGCCAGTTTAATACACCATTTAAGCCCCGCTACACTGGGCCCAGGGAGGGGGGAGTTGCAGATCGTTCATTAGTAAACTCTTTCAAAATCTCTTATCTATTATGTGAGAGTTTTTGTTGTTGTTTTTGTGTTTAGAAGTTAAGAATATTTTGTATCACTTTGCAACATATTCATCTTTTCAGGAAGGGGCGAGATACATTAGATAAGGCTTGGGGAAGCTTCGAGAGCTCCGTTGTGTATGATTAGTATTTAGAAAATGCTAGTCAATTTCCGTTCACTATGACTTAATAGATATTTAGTTTATCAGTTAATCAGCATAACTTACGTGGATTCACTCACTGTCCAAATCCTGATTGATTGTAAACTGTACCTCGCCATTTTGTTAAAACTCGCGCCCTGATTTGTACCCAAGCCACCTCGCTCACGATTGACAGCGCGATGCCTAGATCTAGTCGCCATTTTGTCAGAGGTTTCTCAGAGTTTGTTTAGCACGTGCAGGATCGAAAACTAAATAAATAATTTTCAAGGTAGAGATTTTCCGGGTTTCTTTTGGTCATTAATCAAGTAACTAGAATGTCTCTGGATAAAACCAAAGTGGATACCAAACTACAACAAGAACTAATGATTGAAGAACAAAAGGCCAAATTCAATTTGCAAGTTCACCATTTTACAGATGTGTGTTGGGAAAAGTGCATAGACAAACCGAGCAATAAATTGGACAGTAAATCGGAGACTTGCCTTTCGAATTGTGTAGAGAGGTTTATTGATACTACTTTGTTTATCACCAACCGCTTTGCAGAAATTTTACAGAAACAGGGCGGCAGTATGTAGTAATGCAAATCCTATATAAAGACTAAAGTTGGTCGCAAATAATTAAATCGGAACATTTTAACTGATTAAAGAAAGAATTTTGAACTATTGAAACTTTTTTACTGACGTTTGACATGGAAAACTGAAGTACCGACATCCGTCTACGAAACGAAAGCAAAAAGGCTTAAAAGGAAATTACACAAGGTGGTGGAACCAGCCATTTATCAACTGAACTAATCAAGTTTCAATCCTTCCTTTGTGATTTAATCAAGACAGCACTACTTGCCAAGTCTCACGACCGTTGAACATCTTTTTGGAATAATTTTTGATTGATTATTTGAATTGCTGATAGTAACTTTAATGTTTTTTCCATTTAAAAAAATTATGAGCTCAGTGCTTTATACACCTTTCTACAGTATAGTGAGTATATCCACAAAACTTAAAATTGATGTAAATTTTCAAAAGCCATATATTTGTTAGTCTTTCAAAAATGAGTTTATTATCATAAATAATATGAACAATTTTGTTTAAATTTTTTAAAATTTTTACTTATTTGCTGTTTAAACAGGATTCTCTTGGTTTTATGGCAAAGTTTCTGTTGTACCCTTACACACTGTAGTTTTAATTACACATGCTGCCTATTCATTTTGATTCAATTGCAGATTAATTTTCCAAAAGAGGGTTCAATATATAATTATTTTAACCATCAGGGCTAAAATTGCTAAAGTTATAAGTTGAGGTTGTGATCAGCAATATATTTCAAACACACCTCAGATTTAGTAAGCAACTCTTGATTGAAACAAAGTCATTTGATCATCATCTTGGTTAAGGGGCTGTTTACATGATACCAGAATGAAATGTCATACCAAAATGAGAATTTCATTCAGATTGAAAAAGTGAAATGAACTCATTCTGGAAAGACATCAATTTTGTCTCGGCATCATGTAAAAGGCCCCTAAGAAGCTAAAGAGTTGTTTGAGTCAGATGTTCCATGTTTTCAACATTCAAGTTTTCAGTGAGTAAACTCAATTGCATGGATTTTCAATCCTTTCTGATATCAAAATTATTATAAACCAACCATGTGCACCATAATGAAAATCATTAACTATTAGCAGTAGATTTTACTTTTACTGTATTATCTCTATTAACCCCCCCCCTGGGGCTTATTGTTTGCAAGCACTTTAGAGGAGGGGGGGGGCTTAATAAATTCAGCAGAATACCATTGGCATGACTCAATTTCTTTCATTCATCCATCTTCTGCACACAAGAAGAGTGACAATTTTCGGTTTTTCTAATACAAAGTTGCATGTGTCTCGCAATACTAAACAAGACTGCCTTGAAAACGACTAACTAAACAATCTTTTTTCATTGAGCAAAGTATATTTTCAGTTGTATTATATTAAGCACCACAGGGGGCTTATTGATTTCTAGTTGAGGGGGGGGGCTTAATATATTTCTGGCTTCAAAAAGGGGGGGATTAATAGAGAAATTATGGCAGTATTCACTTAATTTTTTATTGTCAAACTGTTAATACAAAAAAAGGGGTTTTCGATTATTTCTTTTTATTGAAAAATGGCTAAAGGAGAACTTTCACGCTTGATAAATCAATTCAGAACATGGAGAGAAAGAACAATAATTTCCAGATCTCTAGACTAAATAATTTGTTTAATCCACAATTTAATTATCTAGATTACTGTGGGAACAGCAATTTACAATTATACGTGGTTGGACAAAATCAAGATCTGATGCTCAAAACATTTTTTACTATACTTAAAGCAATGTTTAAACATTTCAATCTAAATTTTATGTAATCATGTTTAACTAACCAATTCACTTCTATAGTTCTTTTTTCAAAAAAATATATATTCGAGGAGACAATGTGACTATGATTTGAAACACTACCGTACTACCTACTTTAAAACAATTCCCAGTCATCTTAATCAAAAAAGGTCTGCGAAATGGTAGTTTTTAAAATTAGTTAATATATAAATGTTATGAAGCTGCCTACATGAAATCCAGGTGTCCTATATTGTTCTTAGGATACGCAGTGCTCTAAATCAAATTGAAAAGTGCTGTTGGGAAGTCAGGTTGGCCTAGTGGTTAAATCACTCACACTTCCCACCACTATTGAACCTGGGTTTGCACCTTGACTGAGATTTGTCGATTTCAAGCTTTTGCCTCTATTGAATTGACTTTCACTCCAAAATCTGTGCTGTCAACTGCTTAAACATTAGCCTATGGTTAGAGAGATTGGGTAACCATTCCTTGTACGTAAAGATGTTAAATAAAGTATTATTTATTTGATTTAATAATATTTAAAAAAGAAAACATTTTCAAAAGTAGAATTTAAGTGATCATTTTATGTCTTATAAACCCCCCTAATCTACAGCTGATAGCGACAACACTACATGTATATCTTGACTCTATTTTTCCTTCTAAAAGTGATTTTCTTAGATCTATAATATTCTATTTCTTTCAGTATCATTTTTGGCAACTTAATTATAATGTTCAACAAGATTCTTCCCTGTCAACCTTTTAGTTGTAAAACCACCTGTTAAGGGAAAAACATTGTCTGAGAAAGGTCATCATTCTAGCTTTCACTGCAGTACTAATGATAAAGCAGGTTTGTTTGTTTTTCAGGGTTATTACATTTTTCACTGACGGACAAGAAGCAAGTCATTTCATTGCTGCATGTTAAGATGACAATAATAAAAAACATTAAAGTTAATTAAAAATAATCATATTAAAGTTATGATTAAAGTTGCTTGGAATGAACTTAAAAGAATTATCAACTTCAACAACTTGCAAAAGCAAAAGAGTTTTAATTTATACTGTGAAAATTTAGCAGCAGAAGATCTCTAGCAAACCAGATGCAAACAAGTTTCAAGGGGGGTTGGGCACAATGCGAAATAAGTTTTTTTGTGTACTTCATACATTATCATTGGAATTTTGGTGAAATGAATTGTGAGCTTGCATGCTCCTTTAAAATGCCAACCTTTTAATAATTAAAATACTCTCTCTTAATTGATAGCCAATGACTACTTTTATTAAGATTTTTTAAAAAAGTTGTCATTGGCTAGCAATTAAGAGACAGTTGGAAGATTTCAAAGACCTTAGACCTATGACAGACAAAACAGTTACTAAAATTTGAAAAAAGCTATTGGGTTGGCCTAACTCATACTATATATTCTAAATGTTGTTGTCTGGATCTGTCAAAAATATCACAGAATAGCAAACAAATTTCCTCTAGATTGGTTTAATTATTATCAAGGATACCATGAACTAACTGGAACGGTAGTTTCTTCACTTGGAAAGTGGAGCTCGAATTCCTAACTCCAAGGAGAAAATATATACCAAATACTGCTAAATTTTAAAAAAAATGAAATAAAATATTACAAACTTTATTTGCTGCCTCAAGGGTTGCAATGAAATCCTTAAGTTCATCTCGAGTGAGTTCAATATTTACATGCTTGTCTCCTGTTCCTTGTTGGATATCAAAATCAAGAGAAACTATTGGCTCTCTGATGGTTGCCAGCTTGTCACTTGACATTATAAGCTTCAAAGTGCAAAGTCAAAAGTAATTAAAATTATAATACAAATTTTAAAACTTGTCTATGCTAACAACAAAAAAGCTAAAGCTAAATCCTTTTACAAGTCTAGTGGCCCATTGGAGCCAGCAGTTATCTCCAGTTTCTGTAATGTTAAGTGAATGAGAGTCCTTGACTTCACCTGGACAGGATACTAATCAACTACAGGTTATCTCTCAGATGAAGCTGGTACTCAAAAACTTTACTGACCCCGTAAGGATGGAAAGCTGAGTAAGCTATAGTGGATTTAATGGTCACAAAAATGTTTATTTCAGCAGAGTTGAGGATAAAACCTGGGACCTTAGGGTTGGAAGGCATAGATCTTAACAACTGCACCAAAAACTGAAAGAGACTGAAAATATTAAATGCTTCAAAGATCTTAGCTAATTGGCCAAATACAGCATGGCCTGGACATGGTGAAAACATTAGTTAAAATTACCCAAGATGATTAACCACCTGTTCACGTTTACCTTAAGTTTCCAATCAAAGTCCTTTAAATAAGAATTTGTTATTTCTGCTGTTCTTGTGACCAACTGATGTCTAATCTCATCTTGTCGAGCCAACAGACAGCCTAAAATTGCTTGCTGTACCTCACTTGATAGTGAAAACTGCTTTAGCTCTGTGGAAAACTTTTAAAAAATATGGAAATATTGTCAGTTTACATAAAACAGCAATTCAAAATCACACTTCACATCTTTAATGGAAATTTTGCTTTGTCTAATGCTACTAATTACCTAATCTTACAATAATAGCTGCAACACCAACACCAATCAAAACTAAGCTACTGAACTGGCATACTTAATAAAACAAAAACAAAAATTAAAAACAAGATTTTATAAAGTTTTATTTTGAAGTATAAATTAAAATTTAAACAAATTTTAAGTAATTGAAGTTTATTGACAGGTCATAGGACATCTTTTGAATTAAGAATAAATCTTAAACAATATTAACTTGCACTTTCTTCCCCTGATTGTACAAAGACAATTTATGTCTAAAGCTTGCTACTTGTATGAAAAATTAAAGAAAAACTAGCACAAGTTAAAGCATGGAAATAACTAAACTTAAATTCCAAGAAGATATCGGCTGGAAACCATTTTTTTTTAAGCTAAAGGAGACTTAAGCTGATGTTACACAGGGAAATTCCTTAAACAGAAGCTTACAATCCAAAACAATAATTACATAATATTTTCAACCAGCTTGAATTTTGGTTTGCAAGTATTAGATTTTTTTGTTAAATATGCCTATTCTTAAGTTTGATTCAGTATTTTATAGGATTACAAAAATAACTATTTTTGAGAGTGAAATATGTGTTGATTGGTAATGTAAACGTACCGCAATTTACAATAACAATTTAACTTTATTATAATTAAATACAGTACACTTATAAGTAAGACTGACCTGCAGGTAGCACATCCTAGCTATTTGAGGCAGGTCAGCCAAGGGTGTATACAATTATATATCATACATAAACAAATAATGACCAAAACGTTTTAGTTTCTTACTTGTTCTTTGTCCTTTCCTTTGCCTACAAACTTCTTAATGGCACTATCCAAAGCTTTAGTAACAACTTTCCACTCTTCAACGTTCCATATTCTACTGTAATGCTGAAATCTGGGGGGATTACCACCGCACATGTTCTCTGTCAATTCATGTATTATCTGAGGAGACAGTGTTCAAACAGTACAAAAAACAGTTAGCCTTAGTTAGTCTAATTGCCTGGTTAGTATTTAAATTTCGTCATTCCAACAAACCAGCACCTATCCATTCATTCACAAAAAAATTTAGAGTGAATATGAATAATCATTGTTTTCCTGTTGTCTTTAAAAACCAATGATTGAACTCATCACTTTGTGCCAACAGACAAAGTGAAACATTAATTTCCACATCAGGTAAAATCTTATTCAGGAGTAAGCTTTGATAGCAAGCAAATTTAAAGCCTGCTGTTTATCTTGCTCTCATATATTAATTTTATATTTTCTTAAATACCACTTTTCTGATACCTTTTCTGCTTGTTCTTTGCTACATTTTTGCATCAAACCAAGGCCTCCGCTTGAGTTCACACTATCAAATTTGTCCGCCATCTTGAAAACAAGGCTACCGCAGTAACTATGGTCAGCGAGCACTCTTGTTTAGACATGCGTATTGGTGATTAGCAACGTATACTGATTACCTTAGCGACAAGGAGCCAGCAAGTAAAGGAGGCATAACAATTTTTTCCTGATCGTCCACTCGCGGTCAGTTTGTAAATTTTATTAACTATTCTGTTGGTTTGCTTCCTTATTTACCTCGGAAAAAAAGACCAACCATAGAAAGTCATATAGTAAGTACCACAATCAATGTTTTTGGTGTTTCTGAAATTGAATATGGCCTAAAATATTGGCATTGCGAGAGTTTGCGGTCACTGCACTTTTTGATTGAAAACCTAGCTAACGCGGTATAACAAATCATGCGGCTCCAAATATGTTTTTAAAGTGATAAATTTTGTGTGATTTTTTATTAGAAGTGCGCAATGGATGGAAATGGGAGAGTAAAAGTTTTTGCTCGGATTCGTCCGACAGCGAGGTTTGCACAAGATATGATCGAACTTCTTCCAGACAGAAAGTCGGTCAATATTCACTGCAAAAAAGACACTCGGCGTGGCTATATTAACAATCAAATACTAGACTGGAGCTTCTCATTGGATCGAGTGTTACACGATGCTAGCCAGCATGATGTATATGAAGAGTGTGCGAGGGACATTGTCACAGAAGCGATGAACGGATACAACGGTACAATTCTCGCTTATGGACAAACTGGCGCTGGCAAAACATTTACAATGACTGGTTCAACCGAAAGTTTCCAGCATCGGGGAATTACTCCTCGAGCGATTCAACAAGTGTTCCGAGAAATAAACGAGAGGCCTGAGTCGGCTGTGACAGTCAGAGTGTCATATTTGGAAATTTACAACGATAATTTGTACGATTTATTGTCAACATTACCTGGGGTTCCACAAATTGATCCGGGTCTTATGACAATCACAGAGGATGATGGCGGACTAACCAGAGTCAAGGGTTTGTCTATTCATCAGGCAAATAACGAAGAGGAGGCTCTCAATCTTTTATTTGAGGTTTGTTTGATATATCATATAGTTCTAGATTAGTTGAGCAGTGGGTAAATACATGAGAACTAAAACGGAAGAACAGACGAGTGGCCATGTGATGTGAGTCCCAAACTCATTTTCTTAGTGTTATTAGCCCCATGCTCTGTCGACTTCACTGACAAACAGCGCGGGCCCGATGGCGATAGTTACGGTTTTAGGGAGGGGTGGGGGGGGGAGCTGGTGCTTAGAGTAGAGGGAGAGGTAAAATTTTCAAAATTAGGCAACAGTGGGGGTAACGTTTACAAAAATGCCGAATTAAGCATAGGGGTAAACTTTTGTAGTGATTTGGAGGTGAGCCGAATCATGAACCATATGAGTCTCGAAATATGACTTCATATTTAACTTTATTAGAACTACGGTCTGTCGACTGAGGTAACGGGCCGAAGATAGTCATAGCGATTTAGTATCCTGCTGAATCAATGAGTAAAGACATGACCAAGACAAAAAAAAAAGACAGACGATTGGTCAGTATAAGTCTCGAACCCATAATTTTAGCGTTATGCGTTGCATGCTCTGTCGATTGAGCTAACGAACGACAATAATTACGGTGTTCTATACTATCTGTTTGAGCAATAATTAAAGACATTACCAACTAAGATAAAAAAAACAGACATATGAACTGTTTGAGTCTCTTGGAGTCGCGAACGTATGGTCTTCGCGTTATTATCGGCCGACGGAGCTAACGGGCCTACAATCGTTATTGTGTTGCATACTATACTGCTCCATCAATGAGTAAAGACATGACAAATACGAAAAAAACAGCAATAGGTCTGTATAAGTCTGGAACTCATGACCTTTGGCGTTACTAGCTCCATGCTCTGCCGACTGAGCTAACAAACTGCTTGTTATTACTCGTTACATAGACTGTGGACATAAAGCATAGCAAGGCTATTATATGCTGTACATTGGGATAAATTCGCAGTTTCTTGTTAGAAGTCTAAAATACTCTACAAAGAGAGACATGACCAGTATTCTGCACGATTACATCCCCCTTTGGAAGTTTCCAATCTCCCTGCTAATAAGATTTTTCAATCCATTTCCTATTTCTTTCCCACACACCTATTACGACACCTCGTGTTAGATTTTGTACAACTTTCAATCCCGCACCTTTAAAGATACCCTCTTACTTTACTTGGCATAACTTTCCAACCTTCCGCTTATTAAACTCAGGGCTTATAAATATAAAACTTTGATTACAGTTTTAACCACATAGCAAGATATTATTTGGAAAACAGACATGTATCAATGTCGTTAGAATAAAAACAATTCTGTGTTTCAGGGTGAGGCAAACAGAATCATAGCACAGCATTCATTAAACAAGAACTCTTCAAGATCACACTGCATCTTTACAATCTACATCGAATCAAATTCCCGAGTGGAATCTAATACCAAGTACACACTTTCCAAACTTAACCTGGTCGATCTGGCGGGTTCAGAAAGGCTTAGTAAGACCCGCTCAGAGGGTGATACACAAGTTGAAGCAACGTATATTAACAAGTCCCTGACGTTCCTGGAACAAGCCGTAATTGCGCTGGGAGACCAGAGACGAGAGCACGTTCCCTTTCGTCAGAGCAAGTTGACGCACGTGCTAAAAGATTCCATTGGTGGAAACTGTAACACGCTGATGATCGCAAATTTGTGGGGCGAGGCACCTCAGATTGAAGAAACGGTGAGTAGTTCATCAATTTTAGAGCACGTTTAACAAAACAAAGCACCCTGGTTGTCATCATTGAGACATAAAACGAATTTGCAGCTAGGACCGTTTTACGCTGCAAGATTTTTGAAGACCTCCAGTTATTTCGTGTCTGAAAGTTACAATCTAGGTACCGATATCGGACAACATTTTTTGTCGGAAGAAACATTTGATAAGCTAGATCAAAAACAACAAACAATGTCGGCTAATATGAGGCATATGATTATGATCCCGGGTTAAAGGGTTGTCCCTTCCAGCCGGGACAACGTGACCTGCAGTTTATATAAGGTTTTGAACCCGGGACAACTTTGCCATGTGTTTACATGGAAAATATCTGGCCGGGGACCAGCTATCAAACGTGGGAAATTTTAAGCATAAAGATTCGAGTTGTTCCGGGTAGAATTAAGGGACAAACTGTTTATATGGAGAAAGTTATCTCGGTTTGAAGGGATATCTCGCCTCGGCTAGGCGAGTTACCTCTGGCATCAGAGACAAACCTTCGTCCCGGGACGTCATATAAACGGTTGGCTGTGTTTTACAGAGAAATGTATGAAAAGTTGCCCCTTCGTCTCGAGACAACTTTTTTCCATATAAACGGGCCCTTAGGCAATTTAAGTAACCGAGGAGGAAGACTTCCTAAAAAAAACGTTATTCTTAAAACTTAACCTGAGCTAATTAGTGTAAATGAATACCCTCCGATAGTTTACAAGCTGAAACTGAAAAAAATCCTTTTTTGACCCAGCTATCAAGTCTACGCTTTGCAAGCCGGATGCTGAACGTACCAAGTGAGCCCGCAATCAGTGAGCATTTTGACTCCATGAAGCTGTGTAAGAAGTACGAGAAGGAGATTCGTGCCCTCCGCAAGGAATTGGCGATGCACGATACGCTCACAAACCGTAGCCAGATCTCGTACGAACCGCTGTCGGAATCTCAGATGGAAGAGGTAGGGTCCGTATATTTGAATATAAACAATAAGCTAAAGTCAAACAAGTACGAATTTGGGGCTTTTAATTTGTTCGGAGGACACAGAAGCTTCAACTCGCCCAACTAAAGGCATTTGAAAGTAAGATGAAATAATTGGCTTAGGGTCCGGATTCTTCGGCATGGAATCCGGAAATCCAAACACTAGGATCCAGGAACTGGAATCCGGATCCAGGAGCTTGGATCTGGAATCCACGGGTAACGATACAGAAGCCAGCATCGTCTTGGATTCTTTTACATAGAGTGATTAATTCAGGCAAGTAAAAGATAAAGCTTACTTCAGTCATTTTTTATTATTCACATACCTTTTCCTTTTTTTTCCTTATATTATGCAGGTTAAACAACAAGTGAGAAGATATTTAGATGGAGAGGTAAATGAGATTGATCTGGTGAACGTACGCCAGATTAAGGAGATCTTTGCACAGTTTAAGGCTGTCGTTAACACGATGGAGACTGATTTGGAGGAGAAACTACGGGAGAAGATTGCGTTACAGGAAAAAGAAAGAGTCACACCAGGTAATGATAGTTACTAATCATCAATATTTAGAATAAATTCAACCTATTTTAAAATACTTAAACTAGTGCTCCTTGCATGTGGCAGAAATATGAGACAAGAACACTTTTTAAAAGATGAATCTTTGGAACCATATGTTGGTTAAAATAGAAAAACACAAAAGATCATCTTTGTCATCGGGTTTTTCCGTCAACGCAGGATCTAATTACTGGGCTTTTACTATCTTAAAATAAAGCTATTGAAAGCTGGACTGCCTAATACATGATAAGTTACTCATCAGAGTTTAAAACCATCTTCAAATATTCTATCAGTATCAGTAAAAGCCAAACTTTTTGTCCAATTTTGTTTTTAAAATACTAATACAAATTAGAAAGCTGGTATGCATACTCTTGTTTTCTATTAACGATATATATATTTGTTTTCTTTCTCGACAATAGAAAACAGATCTCTCGTACTAATGACGACATAAAGTAAACAAGTAGTTGCTGAAATTCTCCATTTCTAGGCGTTTCCTTTTTATTTTTCGAGGTGTACGTAAGCTTTTTAAATGTTATATTTATTATTTATAGGAGGTACAGTCAAGGCAGCTGGAACAGGGACAGAAGAAGCGGGTCTCGTGGGGGAGGTAGACGGTCGGGGATTTGGCGTGGGCGTGGCATCTCCTAGTCTTAAGGCAAACGTTAGTAACCTAGTTGGTGTAAGCCGAAAGCCAAGGAGCCGCAAAGGAAAAGAAAAAAATGAAGGTGAAGAAAGGAAGTCACCAGTAAGCCAAACTGGAGCAGAGATTGGGTCTGGAAGTGATAAGCAGGATGTTGGTCGGTCAGTCTCTCCTGTGCCCCAGTCTCCGAGTCAACGCCTTAGTACTCCACCCTCAAAACGAGAAGCGTTTGAAGAATTCAAGCAAGAGAGAGGAAGCGAGATTAATCGCATTCTCAATGAAAACAAAGGTAAATCTTACTGAATTTTGAAAAAGTGCCAAGTTTTGTGTAAAACATTTTTTTCTCACTTTGGTTCTTGGTGTATACTTTTGGTTCAATTTCAGTATTTCGGTAAGAGTTAACTAATTAAGACGTTTACCAAGCTATAGAGAATGTTACATCCGGTTGTGCCCATAGTTACCATGATCAAATGTTCTAGGCTAGGTGTAGCGCTTCTTTTACATGACCCAAAGTCATTTGTAATGTGTACACTCGTATGGTTGGGATCTAAGTTGCTTGCTTTTTAATCCGTGTGCCCCTATCTTCGTGATCTTATGATACTATTTTTATTTGCATCTCATATGCATATTCAAATTCTTATCAAAAGGGAAGAAAGAGAGAACACTAACCTCTAACAGCGAAGGGCGTGAGGACTTACATCCATGCTAACTGTGGGTTAATAAAATATTCAGATGTAAGAAATGTTTCTTGATATTTTTTCTATCTCTAGAAATTTTAAAAGAGAAAAAGAAAACCGCCAAAGAACTGTCGACCTCAGTCAACGACACAAAAAAGGAAATGGACGAACTGAAAGAAAAACTAAACCAAAAGGCCGCTGACCGAGAATTACAGGGTGAACTGCAGGCTCCTGATGGCCAGGTTGTCTTGGATGAAGAGGAGTACGAACTGGTAATCCAACTAAAGAATCTCAAAACCCGATACAGGAATGACTACCAGGAACTACAACATACTAAGTCCGAAATTGCGTACTGTGAAAAGCTTGTTTCCCAATGTCGACAGCGGCTCGTGAATGAATTTGATATTTGGTACTCGGAATCATTCCTAGGCCCCGGTGAGCAGTTAAACAGCCTCACAAAAGGGGTTAAGAAGGTGCACATAGGACGAGAGGCTTGCGTTCCTGAAGATGAGCAGGAAAAGTTTGACCGCTTGCAGATGGAATTGTTGATGGAAAATCCGGACTCTGTACCTTACTATAATGCTAAAATGCAAACTGAACGGCGCCAGCATTCTTTTGCAAGCGGTCGCTCACCTCCACGCAGGCGCAAACCAGGAGAAGTGGTTCCTTCGGTTAGAAACAGACCTCCAACTAGTTTGACTGTCACTTGATTTGGAGGGAAAAGTACAAAATCTCAACGTTATTTTTTTTATTTTATTGATTCAAGTAACAAAGAATTTGAAAATATTGAGAGAAATTGTATATAGAAAACCTTTGGACTTGACTTAGAAGTGAATACCTCTGTGTGCTAAACGTAATGTCCTTTTTAATTGTAAAACAGTTATAATTATTAAATTTTGACAAAGCTGATGTTTCTTAAGTATTTTCGACCTAGATTAGCTTCTCTATTACAAGTTGAAGGAAAGTAATGATGGGCTACTCCTATACATGCATGTCAATGACCTCGTAAGAATTCCACACTAGGATATCACCGTTCTTTCTCCAACCTATAACCAGCAGATAGTGAGCTGACACAGCCTGATTTACTGTTATGACTTTCTCTTGCTGACTGGGAAAATACTAGGTAACTTTTCCGCTACGATGCTGGTTGGCCGAGGGTTGACAAGGCGACAGGATATTGTACCGTCGAGCCATTCGTATAACTGCGGAAGTATGTTGAAAAAGAAAGAAATCGTGGAATTGACTTATAAACCCTCGTTTGGTGTTAAGCTAAATCTTAATATGGAGCTTACATAACTAATCTTTTTTATCGCTGGTTTCTGGAGTGTTAAGCAGGGAATAAGGTAAAATGTGGAGTTTGTGACTGCATGGGGTTCGAACTCACAACCTTAAGTTAACAAGATAGACTAGCCATAGTTTCAAAGATACTTAAGAGTCGTTTGAGTATAGTTATAACTTTTTCAACTCCAGAAATATTATGAACACAGTTTTGGTTCTTCGTGGAAAGTACCGAGGATGGGTACAACTGTTCATTCTCTCACATTCAAAACGAGGATGCGAATGGTACCCAGGGCGGATATATATTTTTGTTTTTATCATCTTGTTTGATTCCATGGACCTCCGGGATTACCCGTAAAGTCTAATGCCGTTTATTAGGTCTCTTGAAGCGGACATAGAAGAGTAAAACGTTTATTTTTCAGCCAAGTCCCGATCCTAACTTTTTCCACTCAACTTAAATTTCCTTTTTATTTATTGCTTCCCCCCTTCCCTCCCCCCACCTCTTTTTTTCTTCCCAGCCCTCTAAAAAGTCCTCTACTTGTCTCTAGTTTGATGTTTACAAATAGCAACAACGCTTTTCTTTTTAAGCCGAAAAGAATAAAAAAAGCCAAAAACATACTTGTTCAAATGTTGGTCTGTCTGCCGCGCAAGCCAGCGTCTCCCTGATAAGAATAATAATGATTCTGCTCCATTTACGTGGAATTTTTTTGATCCTCGGATCTTTTCTGAAGTATTTCAATTGAGTGACGCTTTTGATATCAGCAAAAGGTTTCTTCATTGTAACACATTCCATAATAGTGACACCGAATGAGTAAACGTCACCTTTCCTGTCCGCTGGCATTCCCATAAGTTGCTCAGGTGCCATCCACTCATGTAGTTCCCTGTGGTGACTGATTGACGTGGTTGAGCTACCATTTCTGACAAAGCTTGCGTAATCAAAGTTGCAGATCTGAAGAAATAAAAAGATAAAAGTATATATTTCAGGATGCTTTTTCGCTGTTGCGATTTTCACACAATTATCGTTTCATAATGCCATAGCACGGGAGGCAAAAGACTAAAGGGATGGAAGGAAGTGGTTTCAAGGAGAAACGACGCTATTTAACAAACAAAAATCACTCTAAATTTGTTGATTTAGAGGTTGTACCTGCAATTAACTTTGTTATCAAAATGGAATTATCCCAAATGTTCACAGAGCTAAAGAGCGGTTTCTTACCTTAGCGCGATAAGATTCCGTAATAACAACGCTATGCGAGGCAATACAACAATGTATTGCACCCATCTGGTGCACATAGTTCATTGCGTTTGCAATGTCACGGCTCACTCCTAAGATGGTCTCTTCATCTAGTGGCTCTTTATCTTCATATATCAACTTGCTAAGAAAACCTCGTTCAACAGACTCCAGGATCAAATACATGTCAGTTGTTGATGGGTCACAGCACGCGCCAATGAGAGTTACAATCTGAGGATGACGTAACTGACTGCAAAGCAAACAATGCTAATGGATCAGTAATCAGTGCATATATTTTAAAAACTATTATCAAATTCATTAATAATTCATAAGGAAAACACAATGGAAAATCATAGCCATGACCGAGTTTTTAATTTACTTA
>JAOEHV020432737.1:0-10412 GCA_025447995.2 Isaurus tuberculatus | reverse complement strand
AGAGGGGGGGGGGGGCGGATGGGGGGTTAATTCCCGCACTTTACGGTATATTATCAACATTAGCTAAAATATTTGTTTCTCTATTGTTCTAATTAAAATTACATTTGCCAAACATCAGTTAACATCTGTCATGGTCGACACCTGATGTTGCTGTTGACAATAATGATGATGATGATGAGTGATAACGAATGACGATAATGATGATTATGATTATGAATGTTGACAATGATGATGGTGATTATCATGTTTATT
This sequence comes from Isaurus tuberculatus, assembly GCA_025447995.2. NCBI lineage: Eukaryota > Metazoa > Cnidaria > Anthozoa > Zoantharia > Zoanthidae > Isaurus > Isaurus tuberculatus. The sequence continues at coordinate 10,160 of JAOEHV020432737.1, read as the reverse complement.
TTTACTATTTTTTTTAAAATTTATATTTATTTATTTATTTATTTTGTTTTTAAAATTAATGTCAGTAATTACTATATGATCAAAAACTGTCTGTTTACCTTGCAACTTCTCCATAATACAAGAGTGCTTGTACGAGGAATTGCACTGCCGGCTGTGATAAGTTCATCATCATCGTTACTATCACTATTACTATCGCTATTATCATCTTCATCAAGCTCATAAAAACTTGGATCAAACCGCGCAAAACTGAACACACCAACTCCCTTGCTTGCATATGCTTGGCCAAACACGAAATTCCACGATTCCTTAGGGTACAGGTCGACCATAGTGATCCCAACCGTACAATACGCATCCTGCGGAAATTTTGATTCTAAATATTTATATATATCAGGAATAAACAACTGCTGTTTGCCTGAAAATTCATTAATCCGTGATCTGAATTTCACCTTGGCTGTTAAGTAAGTTGTGAGAATTTCAACTACATAACCTTTAAAAAAGACAGATGCAAAACGCTGTAGCAAAGTGAGAAATTTTTCGCGCTCTTCCTGTCGGTTGCAAGTCACCTCGGAGATACAAAGCTCTTTATCCAGTGGAACAAGATAGATTTTCTTCCTATGACTTCTACAGTGAGGAATAGTATTTTTCAGTTTTGTTCTCCACGTTTCAATGGTTTGTGTTTTTTCACTGTGGGTCGAAAGCCAGTCATCTGCATCTGGTATCGGCAGTTCGCGAAACAGATTTCGGTTCTTCAAGCCATTATGGAGAAAACGTTTCTCGTTGTCTGGTAGCCGTTTTAAACTTCCCAACTCTGGATTTGCTTTTGTGCTTTCTTCCATGTCAACCAATTTTTACAAATTTATCTATTTATCAAAATCGTCTGAGACCATTCTTTCTGCAAAGCAGCAAAACGCTAACATCACTTCGGTTAGAAAACCTCGCATTCATAGCACCGCTTGAGCAGTGTTCGGTTTGTTTTTCGTAGAATCTCGGCCCAGTCCTGTCCTTTTGCATTTTTTGAATTTTAAGAAAAGTCTGGATCACGATTATCAAACACGTATTGTACATCGGTTTTATCTGGCAGATGATCAGTGACATTTCAACAAGCTGTCAGTATTGAGTTCTAGGTATTTACAAATCGTGACCTGTCTTTCAGCTTGAAGAGTTAAACACATTCGCCTTTTTTAAACCAACATGGTTTTGAAAAGAACAGAAGTGTTAGTTCTGTAATCATTTGATTTGGTTAAAGATTTGTATACATCTGTTTTTGACATAACCACAATATTTATAGATAAGATGTCACTGTGAATCCGCATAAGCTGTCTGCTGGGACGAAAAATGTTAAAGAACTTTGTAATTACAAAACTAATGTCTATAATACATGTGTTCTAAAACAGAAGCAGATTGCTGAATGAGCTTTCTCCAGTATAAGTTGTTTTAAAATCATTTATCCTTGCATAAAACTAAGATCTTGGCCTTTTGGCGTTTGCGTGTGAAGTGAAGTATAATGCTGGCCGGTGACAGCTGTAAATATTTGATTAAAAGAAACAGATTGTTGTTAATTAAATCTCTTATTGTCTACATATGTAGTTTCTGACTGAGAAATAATAGATCTCTTTTGTTAACTGTTTAATTTAGGACAGTTGTTACGGCTTTTAAATTAAAAACCCGGTTCAAACATTTCTCGTGCCATTTTGCTACAGTGACTGGTTAAGCAAAAGAGCTCGTTATGAGCTCAAAATCAGACCACTTAGTTAAGACGGATTTAACATTTCAAGCCACTAGGTTTATTTTTGGATATGATACGGAAATGAACAGTCAGGTTTTCTTTTGTGAGCTACTTTGGCAAAACGATTGTATCACCAAAAAAAGAAGGTTGTGGTTAGGTCACTAAATTCTGTTCAATAAGTCACGCGTTTTGTTTACAAAAACAAGCAAAAATTTTTCTCCGCTCGCTAATTTATATTACGGTCACTTTGATTCGAATTTATTAATATTTCTACTTGTTTTTGGATTTTTATAGAAAGAACAACAAAATTTAATGTAATGTATGTAAAATCGAACGCCTTGCTCGAACGAGAATGGTTTTGTATATCGTTCTAAGTTAAATTACACATTTCAATTAATGTTTTCCTTAAAAACTTATATTGCTTGTTCTTAAATGTTCTCAAGTTTTTCGCATATTTGATGCTCATTCCTAAAAAAATATTTAAGTGGGTCACGCAGTTTACTCAAAAAGTTGGGTCACGCGATCTAATCAAAGTTGGGTCACGCGATCTGCTAAAATATTTTATAGCTATAAATTCAAAATAGTAGGTTTAATAATAGTGATTCTGTAAGAAAAGCTCCTGAAGCACATCTTATTCAAAAAGCTAAACCATTTGGCATGAATAGGGGTGATGAACAATAACTCATCTTATTTCCGTCATTCTTATCTTATCCCTATTTATTCTGTAATACTATATCCCATACTTTTCCGTTATACTATCTTACAGTTACTAGAAATAATCAAAGGTTAGGAAGTGCGGGCGAAAACAGTTTTTGTGCTGACATTTTGACCGACATTTGTTTCCGTCCGTTATTTAAAAAAAAAACATATAAAAAGCTGCAAAGTAAATTATCCTATTAAACCTGAAGAAGACTGGTAATGGCCAGTTGAAATATCGTACACTGTCTCCACGTCTCTTTTTCAGGTTGTAAAGATCAGTTTTTGCTAGTCTTTTAAGACAAAAAAATTTAGTTTTTATAGCTATAGTCGCTTCATAGGTTTAAGGAGTAATGCCTGCTACGAACATGGCTTTAGTGCCCATATTAGTGGCTGTAAGTTTTGATACTAGTAAATACATGCTACCTGACTTGCTATTATCACTTTATATCGAATGCACGTTCGTTCGGAAATATTTCAAGCTAATAAACTATAGATAGTAATACGTACAAACAGTTCTTTGAAAAGTGTCAACTAAACAGTCTTTTAAAGGAACACTCGTTTTCTATTAAAGTAGTTGAAACTCCGCGCTCCCTGCTTTGTTCTGCAACACATGTTCATTGTTCTTTTAATTACTTTATCTGCATATTATTTGTCCACAACATAGTAGAGCTGTCATCAAACAAAAGAACACAGATTATGACTGGTCTGTTATAAAATGTAATTTGACCTTGCACCTTATTGGTTGATCGCCTTTGTTAATAACGCGATGCGTCTGAACTGAAGATCTGATAAGTTAAGTTCCGATCATTTTTCTTCCGCTATTTTGCCTAATTTGTTGCTAGGACGCTTGATAAAACAGCAACATTCTTAACATTGGGCTGGCGAAGAAGGAAAAACGGATAAATTTACTCATAAGCATGCGAAATTTTTTAATAACAAAATGACTCCGAGACGAGAGTTCAAAACTGATACGCATAGCTGATTGCAGAAGCTGTGTGTTTTTCGTTCAACTCACCAGTATGCTCGCCTATAGAAAGGTAAAAGATGATTTGTTTTACGAAAAACAAAATCTGAATTAAGTAATATATACTGTGACAATCTTTTGTGTAGAATCAGACAAAATCGGATCCAGTTCGCGAAATCTTGGCAAGAGTGGAAGAAAGACAAAATAAGGTATTCATTGGTAATTCATAAGAGCTAATACACATAAAATTACTGTATTGTTTTATGATATTAATCGGATATAACTTTATATTACTTTAAAATAGATAGCAATATATAATGTTCGTGGTTTTTGAGTTTGTCGTATCAAATATTTAAGCTTCACTTTCCTGTTTTTTGCACTAAATTTCAACGATCTCTTTCGCTCCCAAATTTACCATGACGGGTTTTTAACGATTACTGTAAATGATTTTTAAACATTATGTAAAAAGTTTATAAAAGCGATCTCTGGATAAAATATTATATAAAAGCTAATCTTTCGGCTGTCATTCTACGGCCTTTTTCAAACATTTGATATAATTTGTGTTTTGGCACAGTTTAATAGAATAGCAATTTTCAAAAAACGCGCAGATTTCAGTTTTTAAAATATCTGTTCGTCCATAAATCAATCTTTCTGCCCTTAAAATATTAGCTCATCAATAAAATGATTGTTATTGTATTTTTTTACAAAAGTATATCAATCAAAATTTTATTGATTTACCTGTATTTTTATTAGACCGGACTGTCCTTATTTGGGAACGAGGCCAACATTGCTGCCGAAGAGAAACTCCCAAGGTTACATGTCCATACAGAAAGTACCGGTAAGATTTTAGCCAAGATTTTGTTGAAAACAAGTAGAGTTATGTACTAACCTGGGACACGTGGAGTATTTTTACACAGGTATTGTATTGTTATCGAAATTTGCACCCCCTTGAAACCAACTTTTTTGTCAAAACTGTTCATCAAGTGCACGTTTGCTTAATTCACTTTTCATTACATTTAAACTGCTACAATCTCTGTTTTCACAACAGTACTCAGTCTTTTTGACATAAAATTTTTACCTTCAAATTAAACATTAAAGCCCTTGACATCTTCATGGCTCAAATGGAAAAAGCAGTCAAAATTTGATCATCAATGAGACACACATGCGTTTTTTAATAGCTCAGTGTACGTGTTTCCCCTTATAATACCATATTGGTCAAAATCCCAACATCCTACCTGCACAAAGTAAATCCGACCACCCCTGTTTACGGGGATAAACCCGGATCAAAATTGGATTGATGATGATGATAATAACCAAGGCCGGCACAGTAGGGGGGGGCAGGGGGTAGTTGCCCTTCCAATTCTCAGACTAAGTACAATTTCTTATTTGCAGCGAGACGAAGTTGCCACTTGTCCTCCATAAAGCCGAGGACTTCTATTAGAAGTTCAATATTAAATATTTTCAAAATACCCCCAGAATACACAGAATTGGCATTTCAGAGAGTGTAGTTTGCCAAAACTTCCTGGGGAAGCATGACCCTGGACCCCCCTGAAAGCTCATGCCGTTGGCACTCACTAAAATCTTCTCTGCCCCCTCCCAATTATCATGAGCTTCCACAAGCCCCGATAATCCTATTAAGAATTTAGCATGGCATGCAAAGCCAGTTATGTTGTTTTGCACAGGATCTATATATCATATTGAAATATTCCAATCTAAATTCAATTCTAGATAATACAAGCTATGTTCCAAAGGCTACCACAATACCTGATTCTTGCATTAAATTTTACTGCATGCATCTTTAATCATAGGTTCATGCAAGTCCACTTCACCAACAAATGCCAACAGCATGTTTCCAGACATGGCTGCTGCAAGAGAAAAGGCACAAGTTAGGTTGGCAGGGGTAAATTGCTTGGGGGATTCAAGATCTAGTAAAGGGGTTCCAGAAAATGGTTACTTAATCAAACCATCTTTAGACAGGGTCTCCCAACTTGAACATAGTAAGGGGAGAGAGAGAAACAATGTAGGGGAGAATGAGTGCTGAATGCCCAACCTTTCTAGGGGGGGGGGACCGGGAAAATGCTCCCCTGGAAAATTTTTGAAATCTGCTACCTCAGTCTGTAAGTGCAGAAAACAGGTAGCTGGCATCATCAAGGTGACTAAACAGAGAAAATCGCCAGTCATCGGCTCTTTGGGAGAACCCTGCTTAGAGGTTGAGAGCTAGATATTTTTGAAACTATGCCCCCTGAAAGATTGTTCAAGTCATTTTAAGTGTAATATTTATAGGTTCCTGGAATGTTTGTGAGATGGACGAAGGGCTCACGCTCGAAGTGTCAGCTTCTTCATTCCTACAGCGATGATAATTTAATTAACCAACTTCTAGTTTGCACCACCATACAAGACCTGACCTTGCATACCATTTCTAGAATGGGAGGTGTTAAAGTTAAATTTCACAGTTGGTTTACCACACAAAATGGTTATCAGTCATTAGCATAAATGAGAGAAATAAATGACAGCAGAGAATGAATTGAATCATGGTAAAAAAGCTTCATTGATTTCGCATTAATATTAGACTTTCTATTCTAGTGTTTTGCATATCAAGCCAAATGATGCTTTTTGATCATGAATTGGATTAATATGCATAGACCTAACCATATTTGAAAACAACAAGAGATAGTGAAAAATCAGCTACCTACAATAGTTATGGTGATGATTAAAACATTTTAACCTAGAGTTGTTTAAATTGCCTATTTTACCCACTTACTAACTTACTTCAAAGACATTTTTTTTTTTAAAAAAGAATATTCACAAGGCCATATTGTATATTTGTTTGTCCATATATTTGAGAATAAGGAGCAGCAATTAATTTGTCTTTGAACAAAAGTTTAATTCCTGTACATGTGTGTCACCTGGACAAACTTCTTGCAGATTCCGTGCTGAGGCTGAAAAAGCAAAGTTCAAGTCTATAACCCAAAGAGGAAAGTTTCCACACAAAATATCTTCAAGGAGAATGAATATAACGTTTCCACCAGCAATAGCTCAGCTTGATAAAACAGCAGCTGGCAATATTATTAGTCAGGTATTGCATTAACAAGTGAGAGAATCGAAATAGACTTTTATGTACTACAAACTTTTTAATAGCATCTACTCACAATCGAAGATGCAGAGCCAATCAATTTCACCCAAAACATTCCTACTGATAGCTTCTGAATTCAACCCTTTTTCAAGAGTGTAATAATAATTATGACCCTAAACTTGTCTTACTATCCTTGACAAACAAAAGACTCCTTCCCTCAGGTAGGTCTGTGCAACTTTCTTTTGACAGACCCCAACTTGGATCAAACCTTGCATACTGTAACCTTTCTCTTCAAAGGAAGAAGATAAAAGACAAATAATGTATCAAAAATATTTGTCTTTGTCCACTCGGATAAACCCTTCAATTAGAAAGTATAATTATAGCAAATTTTGTATTTAGTTTGACGTTTGAAACCGAATGGCAGCGTGGTTGGCGGAGTTGGTAAGATCTATGCCTTCCAACCACAAGGTCGCAGGTTCGATTCCTCGGCTGTACCGAAAATTGAACATTTGTGTGACCTTCTTTTCCGCCAAAGCTTACTCAGCTTTCCATCCTTACAAGGTCGGTAAATGAGTACCAGCTTCGGCTGGGAGCTAACCTGCGATGGATTAGTGTCCCGTCCAGGAGGAGACAATGACTCTCATCCGCTTAACACTACAGAAACCGGAGATAAGCACTGGCCCCATGGGCCACTAGGCTCGTATAAGGATTTAGCTTTAGCTTAGCTTTTAGTTTGAAACCAAGATCGAATTATGGTCGAGCGTATTAATTTTGGCACATGATAAGTTTGACGTTTAAACTAAACCTGATTCTCTTCTCAGCATGTGGGTGAAGCAGTGTCTGGCCTGGGTGTAAACATGAATCCGTTTGGGTACAATAGAAGAAGCCTTGCATATTCAAAGACCCACACTAACTACATGGTGGAATGGCCTGAGACTTGGCCTCTAAAAATTATGTGAGTTTAGATTTTTTTATTTGCTGCACGGAACAAAAAGTAATACCAGTCCTATAATTTGTAGTTAAGTCCACTCATGGTTGTTTAATGACCATTGCTATAACAAGAAAAATGTTATCTGAGAAAAGTTATGCTTGAAACGTTAGCTTCTTCTTGCATTACTTATTTTAGAGGGTCTTGGGATGAAACGATCTTTACACAGAGAGCAAAGCGCTAAATTTGGAGGGTCTTGAGATGAAACGATCTTTACACAGAGAGTAAAGTGCTTATATGGCTGAGAGTTGAATGATCATGACTAGCAGTGATGATGAAATGGTTGAAGACGAACTGGCTTGCATTGGGTTTGAAAAGACTGAGGTGAAGCAAATTGCAGTGGGGCAATATGACTGGGGTTAAAACGAATTGCAAAGAGGCAAAATGGCAGGGGGGGACGGCTTATGCTGGGTGAAAATAGTTGGGAGTTAAGTAACTCAGTGTTGGTTAGTAAGTGGCTGGTATTGAATTGTTTTACTTGGGAGTGAAATGGTTGGGGCTCGAATGACTCTCAGTGGGGATGAATTAGCTCGGAGCAAGTGTTTAGTTTATAATTTTAAAACACCTTTTATATCTTCTCCCTGCAGGAGTTTAAACAAAAACAGGAAGATGACAACTAGAACAAAACTAAAGCCGAAAGCATTAATGTAAATACTTAATAAAATTGTCTTTTGTTTGTCCAATTCATTACTTACAAAGCAGTGTAAAAAGTATTGAGAACTAATATAAATAACATGAACTTAAGGGGACAGCACTGAATATTTGTTAGGCCGAATAAAAAAATGGTTGGTACTTTTCGAAAATGTTTTATTATTGCAATCTTAATAATTACTGATGATTTAAAGTTAGAACAGTTGCCCTTAAAAGACAATTTGGACATCTTGGATTGAATTTATTCGACTTTAAACTTTCTCCCTATGGACGTAATTTATAACATGTTCGAAACCTTGTTGAAACATTCATAGCTACTAAGCTGTGCAACTAAGTGTTAGCATGCGTAGAAATCAACAGAAACTGTGGCTACATTTACAGAAAGTTTCTAAAAGCCTCAGAAATGAATTCTATAAATAAAATTGTAGCGAAAAAAGTTCAAGAGCTGGTGTGATAAAACGAAAACGGTAACCATAAGCACTTGCCTTTTATACATGGCTATATTTTGAATGTTCTTTTTTGTGATAATGGCTTTAATATCATTACAGGAAAGACGAGTGCCAAGATTTTATTGGAGAAAAACGATGTGACATGTTATCTAAGAATTTGCCATCAAGGCAGAAAGTCACAAGAGTTTCAGAAACGAGAACTGACAGGGATATTCTTTGTCGAGTACAGAAAGAACTTCCCCTCTACTCCAGAGGAGAATTGCAGAACGTCTCAGAAAAACCATCTCACCAAGGCACTAAGCATCCGTCAAGTAACCAATACTCGCCTCCAATTCTTTCTTGCCCATCTTTAGAAGAGATGGAATTGCCTGTTCCAAATAAGCCAGTAAACCCTCTTAATCCAGGAAAGAGGTTACTGCCACCAATCACTGACAAGCGTGAAAAAGAGAGTATATATAAGGACAAAGTAGGGACCTTTAACTGCGACACTCGTGAAATTATGAACAAAGAAGATGAAGAAAATAACTCTTTGAATATCGAAACCATTGCTACTCATGACGCTACTTGGGGAACAGACGGAATATCTGAAGAAACGTGGAAAGGCGGTGAAGAGAGCTTAATGGTAAAAATATTTCGCTGTTAGTGGTCGACATCATTACCACTGATGTGTAACACAATTCTAGCTAAGTTTTCAAATCTCAATATTTTTTATTTTCAGAGTTTATTTGCGAAAGTACTGTTTTGACATACTAAACACTAAGATCGGTTTCCTTGGTGCCGAGTGAATGTTTAATCACGCGCGAAGTCCCCAGTTCATCATAGTTATACCGTACAAGCAGGCATCATAGTTATACCGTACAAGCAGGCCTACTCTGGGACCCAAAGACGCCGTTACTTTTGGGCGACTTAAGGCGTCTTAAGGCGACTTAAGGAGAAAACTGCCAAAAAAACACCGCAACTTTGTGCGACTTAAGGGAACTTTGTGCAACTTAAGGCGAGTTTGTGCGACTCAAGGAGACTTTGTGCGACTTTAGGCAACTTTGGGTCCCAGAGTAGGCCTACAACTATTACAAACAATTGATAAACAAAAGGACTTCGCATATGTTATGTCAGTAGAATATAAATACGCCGTGAGAAATTTAGTGAACACATACCAGTTATCAGTTGCCAACTTTTAGTCAGTAAGCCGTCCAGTTACAAGTCATCGAATAAAACAAGGTACTCTTGTTGAAGTTTGGTTTCTCACATTGTCTTGCGAGTCACTCTCCTTTGCAGTTAATTCCTTACAGTATAGATAGTCTCGCTTGCAAGCCACAGGCAAAAGAGCTATTTATCACCATCAACCTTATAATGACCTTTAACACAATCACATTCATTGTCGCCAGCATCTTAACTTAAAAGAGCAACACCTGTTTGGTCTGCCCAGAACTTCGATCATAGTAAGTTACTGAAATACGCGGGTTTCAAAATACTTAGGGGGAACTGGGACAGGGCAACATCGCGCAATAGGCTAGTTTCGAATTGTGCAGGAACAAAAGAACAGAGTCGAGGTTCAGGGGAATAATTTGCATTTTCCATTGTTTCGAACAATGGAAAATGCAAATTATTCC
>JAOEHV020432636.1:0-10413 GCA_025447995.2 Isaurus tuberculatus | reverse complement strand
CCGCCATTGTTTTTGAATTTGCTTCGTGATTTTGGTTACCATGGAAACTGTAATTTTCACATGTAGGTATTTCAATTTAAAGCTGAAATACTACTGCTCTAAGCCAATCAAATTGCAGAAATTTCTCATATAGTAGTATAAAATATTTAATATTTGTTCGTTTCTGAAATATGGTTCATTTTGTAGGGAATCACACCCACACTGCCTCCGATGCCAATATCTTTCGAAATCCTTCAGCGCACGAGTGACGTCACACAAATAAAATTGCGCCGCCCACGATTTATTTTCAAACAGCAAAGTAGGCTATGGAATACGATCTGAAACTGGAACAGACCGGCTCAAAATCTTATATTAAACACCAGGGAGAGTTGGTCGAGGTACCCCTTAGGGTTTTTAGGTTCCAATGGCAAACCCTATATATAAATTTGAAGAACATTCTTTTCTTTGCCCCCTATGACTTCCACCAGCCATCTTCCCCGCCCATCCTTTCGGGACACAAAACTTCACTGTGTTTTGACTCTTTCTTACTGAGATGCCAGAGTTTTGATGTTAATTGTAACACTCGATGATCAATTATCCACCCGTGGTTTCTCAAAAATAACATTGACTGTTAACTCGGAAAAATACCAAATGGAAGATTTGTGTAAAAAAAAACGATAATACTGCAAACGTCAGATTCCTCTATTTCCCAATGACTGTTTCTTTTTTGGCAACGTTGACTGACAGAAAAAAATAATTGAAGTAGATATATTGGTAGTCAGACAGAAACATTGCCAGAAATACGGACAGACCGACCGAGGCTTGGCTACACTGCGCGAACAAAAACAGATTGAAGGAAGGCTATCAAACGAATAGACAAAAACAAATTTAATAACATTAATTGACGGTGCGGTTCGAATGTTCATGAAGTTCACTGCGACATAAATCAATAAGTTGGAATTTTCAATTTTCTTACGAAACACTGTTGTACCGTTTTGGTAATTAGGCTACTTTGTAAATACCTAAAGAAATACTTGTAAAGTATTGTTCTTACCTTATGCAGATGACACAGTATAAACCAAATGAAGTTTACCCCAAAATTATTTTGACGAATCTCAAACCTAGTATAATTTTCTGTCATGTGCTCTGTACGAAATAGTAGCGAATATGACGAGCCCTCAAGATATTCAAATGATATATGGTCAAGATATTATTTTGTTGTTTTCCTGGAGCGCTAATGAATCAGTTGCATCTTAATACACAAAAGCCTATCTGAAAACTATTTTCGAGTCGCCCACATCTACCCACATCTAGTAGACTAACTCAAAACATTGCCTCAAGGAAGCGGTGTCACTGATAGAGACTGACCTATAACTTCAATAATGGCAGGTAATACTCTCATAGTTATTCTCTTTTATTGTTCGTTACAAAACGCCCGCGTGAAATAAACCTTTGATATTTCTTATTAGAATTGAATTTTGTTATTCCGTTTTTGTGTGTATTAAAAAAATACATAAAAATTTTATTTAAAAACTCAAAAATTTCGTTTGAATTGATATTCAATCAATCATAACAAGATATAATCTATAAATTATTGATAAACAATAAACGAAATAACCTTTTTCAAATTTTCTTTTTTTTAAAAACGATTGTTTCAAATTCTAATTCAATTTTTTGTTAGGACGGTTGATTTATAAACACTGGAATTGCTAACAGTGAATGATATACCGTTCGTTCCGAGTTTGTTATCAGAAAATTAGTTTATGAATGCGGGGGGCATATTTGTCTTGTGAAAAAACTTGGTTTTTTAATCACATCAATTCAATCTGTGATAAGACTGCATTTGGAGGCTTGATTAACGTAGTAAAAAAACTGAGCCAATTTTAATTAAATAACGCTGCAAATTTTATCTATATGTAGAGCAACTAAGTTTTCTTGCATGCACAAACCATTGACATGTCTTTTTCAGGAACAGCACTCTAATTTGTGCAGCAAGGGTGCCATATAAAAAGTTCTTTCTCGCGCGCCCTAATACAGTCATATTGTGATTCTGATGTTGTACAATATTGCATTTAGATGGTAACTAAAACTTGATTTGAGAATATTCTCTTTATGTTAAAGGGAACCCCGACCGTTATGAACATTTTGCGTCAAAAAATACTTTGATTATCCCTGAATCTCCCTCGATGCTTTATATACGCATTCGATTTCGTCTGTTCCAGTTTCAAATCGTTTTCCGTGCCTTACTTTGCCCTTTAAAAATCGTGGGCGTTGATTGAGTGATTGAGTGACGTCACTCTTGCGCTGAAGTTTTTCTAAAATAGCTGCATCGGAGGCCGTGTGGGTGTAATTCCCTGCACAATCAACCACATCAGAAACGAACGAGAATGAAATATCATATAAAAAATCGCATGTGTTACTTTGAATTAGGTTACACAAACAAAATCGCGCCGCCCACGATTTTCAAACGGCAAAGCAGGCCACAGAACACGATCAGATCTAAAACAGGGAGGCTGAAATCCCTATTTAAAGCTTGGAGGAAGAGTCGAAGGCAGTTAACAGTTAAGAAATGCTGTTAACAGCCGGGGCTTCCTTTAATATTGCATTTTAAGAAGCGTGTGTTCAGCGGTATATCAAAAAATGGACTCTCAGGCGATAAAGTGATTAAAATTGAGAGTTTCAAAAACTTGTAGCCAACCAAATGAGGCGATTTTTACTGTAACAGTTTATTTTGAATTTTCATTTCTATGAAGTTTTGCTTCAATGCATTGATTTAATCTATTTTGAAACGTTTCAACACGTTGTTAGTTGCAATGATGCTAAGGAGCCCGAAGTTGTTTTCGCTTTCACTGTTTAGTTAAAAGTCACTGTTTAGTTAAAAGATACCAATTCTTCTAAAAATCGTATCATTATGCACCTATCAATGTTAAGCCGCCAGGAAGAAGAAAGGGAAGGGGGGAGTGAATAGGCTGGGCTAGGGGTGGAAATTAGACATTTCCTATCAAATGCACTACTCTCGGGCTGACTATATAAGGTAAAATTGAACCTACGGTCCCCACCTGGTGATATATGATGGTAAAAAAGTTATAATTTATGTCAAATTTCCCCACCCCGGGGCACAGCATAAATGACAAATGTACGAAGTTTTTAAAATTTTCTTTTCTTTGACAGCTTCTTACAGCTTGCCAACTGTCTGCCAGCTCGGTCGAAGCAAGTGTTTTACACGATTTGGTTCGGCAACGATCGCTCTCAAAGCACTACTACATGGTAATGGCGGAATTATCGAAGATGCGGATAGACATGTTCTAGGGACTTTCAACATGTACATTCGAAGACCTATTCCAAGGGCAACCAAACGGAATATTGGTATAAAACTGAGAGACTGCGATACTTCGTGCCCAGTTGGTTAAGCGAAGCTCGAACGGCACTTCGTCACTCTTAGAAATGGATCAAGTTTTTTACGACATGCAAGTTCTCTTATCTCCAAACGAGGCGGTCCTAACCTGAACAACAACCAGAACAACAAGCAGAACTTAATGAACCCCAGGCTCAGCGGCAAAATCAACCGGATGAGGTAATTGTTTGTTTTATTGCTCTTATTCTTGCCGTTTCTCTTTCCCGCTTTGCTGAGCTCCGGAGCACGTGGGTGTTAATTCTGGCCTACGTGGCCTTTAACTGTTTGCTTTCGGTCGGGGCCGAACCAGCTTTCTAGACAACCATGTGTTTTAAACCTTCTTTCCATAGTTTTTACCGGTCAGGGCCCGGTTGTTCAAAGGCCGATTAGCCCTAACCCAGGGTTAAGTTTTTAACCCATGCTTGTGTTTATTACGATCCATATACTGACTTGGCTTGGAGATTTTGGGTTAACAAGTTATTAGTATTGGAAATTCTGAGCAGTGATCGCGAGCAAAGAAAACCTTTCATTGTAAAGAAATTACTCTTTAAATTTTACCTTAACCCAGGGTTAGAGTTAACAAGCTTTTGAACAACCCAGCTCAGGGCTTAGTTTAAGTTTTCCTGTCGGTCGGGGCCGACACCATGTTCTTCCTGTTTGGCTTCATACGGTCGTGTGCTTACAACCTTTAAGATCTTAGTATGTTTACTGCCGGTCGGGGTCAATTACAGGTTACCTCGATTGGGATTGTACGGTCGTGTTCTCTCAACCTCCATTTTATCCTTAGGAATTTCATTCTGTCATGTGCTTTCACATTTAACAGTTGAAGTTGCTTGTAGATTATTTTCGGTCGGGGCTGGCCTTGTAATGTTCACCCAAGTTTTAGTTTAATTTGGATGTATGCTGTTTTAAAATCTTCAAGTGCCTAGTAGATTTATGTCGGTCGGGGCCGGCAACTAGGAGGTATCCAAATTTAGTCTCTATACTGGCCTGGGTCAGTATCAACCTTCCACCCCCTTGGTATTGTTAGTCGGTTGGGGACGGCACTAGAGTTTTATGGCCATTTTAATTTCTTGTTTCGCACCAAGATAACTAGATTACATAATACGTAATACAGATAACTCAAGTCATAATTCAGCCAGAAGACCAATTTTACGATATGTTTTTAAACCTTATAAATATCTGCTTGACGGTTTCACGGAGCTACTATAGGTGTGGTCTTAAAATCTGCCAATTTAATTTGGCCGTCGGGTCATGTACTCTCAACCCTCTTATTTCTAAATGCTTTCGCCCGCGGGGGCCGACAACGTAATGTTAGTCCAGTTTAGTTGTTCAGTTGTGTACCTCAACGCTCCTGCGGATACGGAATTTAGACGCTATTCTCAGTTTAAGATTTGCAATGTATTTCGTGTACCTGTCCTTAGTCGCAGTATATTTTGTTACCGGTCGTGGCCAGCACTAAAAGGGTCCAGGGTCGAACTTTTAGTTTTAAATACCTTCAACTTTTCGGGTGCATTTTATGATAGACGTTACATTCGTTGCCGTCCATGTAATTAACTCTCATACTCACGTGTTTTCGGCTGCGGTCACGGCCGATTACGCTCTCTTTTTTTTACAACCATGTTTACAGCATTATAAACGCTTGGGCCGGAATTCGGCCAAAATTTCAGAATATCTCAAGTGCATAGCTCAGGCTGTAATTAGCCCTAGAAACATTTATTTTTAAAGTTTTTTTTTTATCTCGTAATAAAGAAACCAAGGTTGTATTGCTAAAGAGTAAGGAATCACACCTTATTGATGTAAGGTTCCAAAAAAAAAAAAAACCAAGCCGCGCAGTTTTACGGCTTTTATTCTGTCAAAGATTATAATGCCTCAACTTTAACCAGTCACCGTTGGCGTTCTTGCCTCCCTTCAGTTAGTCCGCCAGTTCGCTGGTGCGCCCCCCAGGCTCAGAGATCTAACCATGATTATGAACGCCCTGCAAAATCTAGCCGATGAGGCGCGTTGCAGTGGCCATTCAAAAGCTTTAGAGTACGGGGGAGTCTTAAGGACTTTACACGTTCAGACTTTAGACCGCAGTTCGGCGACCGGACCTTATCACTAGAATGCTGGGCACTAGAGAGGATGTCTCCGTGGCTACGACCATCTCTAAGATGATGAAGGTCGAGTCCAGGCTGTCTTTACAGCAATACAGGCGCCCAGTGAGTCGAAGCCGCTACCGCAGTTATCTGGTAAACCAATGGGAAAACCAGTGGGAGCGTGGTTGTCCAACCTGTTTTTCGTGTAGCAATTCTGGCCATTTCCAGAGGCATTGCCCTCGTCTCAACTTGCCTAAAAGTATCCAAAAACTTATTTTTTTTGCAAGCAAGTTATTTTGGTAAGGCTGTAATTACAGTCATTTGTCAACAATTAAGATTCGAGCCCTATCATGTACACTTATATATGTACATTTTTTGTACATGCCTAGTCTTGCAGCGGTAACAAAAACGCAATGAAGCTTCTCTAACACCGCCATTCTTAGCTCGATGAACCTGTACTGCCCGTATCCAACAGCTACCGTAATAAATCTAGACCCTCAGGCTCCTTAAAAAAAGTTATTTATTCTGCATTAGGATTCGGTTACAGCTCGGTCATTATCTGGGAGTGTGTTATCAAACATGTCGGCATATTCGCGAGCTTTCCATGTGGTTCCTGTGGAGTTTCATACAGCTCGTTTCCTTTCTCTTCATGCTTATTTCTCCTTCAAGACGGCAGCGAAAGCTCATAATGTTCAACTTTTCAAAGTACAATTTTTTCTGGTAAAAACAGAGGAAACACACCTCATCTCATCGGTTCATGATAGCTTTTCTCGCCTCCTCTCCTTTTCCCGACTTCCCTTTAAGCCGGACCTCGCCCCCTAGGCAGGTGTGTCTAATGCCCTCATACCCTTAGGGGTTTCCTAGGGCCGGCTGTACGGTGAGCAGTTCCTGTCCTTACAGTTCCTCCTCTGTGTTCCAGGGCGTGTTCCTTTGCAAGCGCTTGAAATTAGAGGACTCACCTTCCAAGAACACTTTTTCCAGTATCAGACCTAATTTAAGGTGAAATGGTGCAAAGGGATGCGTCTGCCCATCAATATTGTAGGCCCTAGGCCCCCGCCGGATTTGGTGGCTAAGGCTAAGATCCTCGCTGGCCCTAGGGATGTCATTTTGCGGGAACCTTCGGCTTTCGTCCTAGGTGAGCTGCATCACCATAATTATGACTTCTGTAAAAAAAATGTTTGTCAGGACGAGGCTTTGGAAGTTCTGTTCTTCATTAGGAATGGAGTAGATGCGGGGGCTTTTCTAAGGCCCTATAAGGGTACTTTTGCCGGTCAAAACTATGACTTCACCTACCCTCCACCCGGCGAGTTTCCCAATAGGAACTCCTGCGATACGTTTAAAGATTTCATTACCTCTACTATTAATTGTGATAGAGTTCGGAATGGCTCTCTGTTGTTTTGGGGCTTAGTTGGCCAAGTTGATCCGCCTCACTTGGTCATGCCCATAACAATAGAACCCACTAAACCTCGTATGTGCCATGATGGGCGGTTTCCAACCTTTTGGTCCGCGATTTGCCTTTCACTTTAGATTATGTATCTTACCTCCCTCGCTATATAGACCATGAGCACTACCTAACAGTCTGCGATGATAAAAGCGGTTACGATCATTTACTACTAACCCCGCAAAGCCAAACTTTGTTTGGTCTTCGGTGGGACGGTAGATATTATGTATACACCTCCCTCCCTTTCGGATGGAAAAGAAGCGCTTACGTGTACCGTTCAACTGGTCTGGTGGCTACCAATTATATCCGCACTCTCAACGTTCTATGCAGTCTGTATGTCAACGATAGGGATATGGGCAACTGGAATTCCCCTGATTGCGTATAATCGGATTACCAGAAGGCAGAGAACGGCCGCATACATCGCAACTTCAGTGTTGATGTTCCTTGGTTATGCTTTAGCTCTCCATAAGTCGACCTTGACTCCCTCCCAAACTGTCTGTTTCTTAGGTTACCTTTGTGACTCACAGCGCACAGTCTTCATTTTGCCCGAAGATAAAAAGAAATTTCAGTTGCTAAGGGAATCAATCCTTGCTCAGGCCGACGCAGATGTACAAGTGTTGTAGCGTTTTGCAGGGAAAACGATTTTTTTTCCATCGCAGTGCCAGCTGCCCACGTGTACACATGCACATGCTACCGCACAACTGGATCCTCTGCCAAAAAGGTGCACAAGCCGGCATTGTCGTCCCTAGTGATCTAAGGAAGGAAATTCTCTGTTGGAGGTTCCTTGATAACTGGGAGGGCAACCTTCCCTGGTTTGAAGAAAAGCACCATTGTTAAGTCTCATTGTGATGCCTCAAACTTTGGCTGGGATGAGTTAGTGTTCCCCCTGAGGCGCCGCCCATCAATATTCACAACTACTGGTCCTTAGAGCAGATGGCGAAGTCAATAGTAGTAAAGGAGGCCTTAGCACTTCTCAATGCATTAGCTGCAGGAGCAAGTGCGCTTCGTAACTGCCGCGTAAATGCCCGCTCCGACAGCTTCACTCTAGTACAAGCATAGAAAAATCAAGGTAGCAAAAGCGCTGAGCTTACGAAAGTGATAAAATCAATTTATGAACTTTCCCTCCTTCATAACATGGCCTTGAGTTTATTTTATGTCCCTTCCAAGTCTAATTTGACCGACCTACCGTCAAGGACTCTCTGAAGCAGATTGCATGCCGGGTAGCCGCCATGGAAAAGTCTGCAAGCTCGTTGGGGTCCCCATACACTGGATCTTATGTCTCTTAATAGTAAATTGCAACGCGCCCCAGACGGGAAACCACTGAGACACTACACTTTCTGGCCAACCCCGGAGTCAGCTAGAACCAACGTATTCTGTCAAACTCTTCACGCTCATGACAACGCCTACGTATTTCCTCTATTGAATCTCATCGGTCCAGCTTTCCACTTTTTACGCCCATCTGGCTGCCAATCTACTGTTGTCCCAGACATTTTCTTTAGGCGTTTTTGGTGGCCCCTAGTCAGCGGTCACGCATCAGATGCGGCACTTCTTGGTGCTAAGGGTCAGAAGGATGTTCTGTTTTTCCCTACTCGCCAAGGAGCGTTCGTTCCAAGGCCCTCCGTTGGGATCTGGATGTGAAACGCGTCGTTACTCATCTAGAACTTCCTTTTGATGTTGGTGTAGGGTATTCCGCGTGTACGGCGCCCAGCGAGGTTGTGCCTTGCCTGTCATTATCCCAATGATAACTGCAACGAAGATTCGACAACTAAACCTCTAAAAGACCAAAGTTGGACCTCCTAGCTCCTAACGGAAGGATAATGGAGCTAGAGTCAGCTCGAAATTCATGCCGCTACGGGAAAATAAAAGTCACAGTTGGAACAAGAATTCTTTGGGCGCCCTGAATCCTCTCCAGACCCTTTTTTCATGCACTCCTAAAGACATTATTCGCTTTCTCGTTTGGAAAGACTGTAAGGGTAAAACCAAGGTTCAAGCTCTAACACTTGTGAGTGTCCCACTCGTCAATCTTGCCATAGGGACGTTGCGCTCCATTTTTAATGTCATAGAACGATCAGGGAAGTGGGAAGATCAGTTAGGACGGGGTAACTTCGCTAGTCATCGCTCCGTAAAGCAGTACTTTAAGTTAATTCAATCAGAACAATCATTGGCAATAGTAACGTCCCGGCAGTCCACGCAAGTTTTCTTCGACAAGTTTAAGAAAGTTGTGTTCCGCCTGCGCGCTTTGCTCACTCACCTCATAGCGCCATTGACAAGTATATCGTTGCACGTGACTTATCCTTTTTTGCTCTGCAGCTTAAAGACTGTGGATATTATTCTCAACCCCGATGGAAAGTTCCTCCTCGTCTACCAAAAGGTTGGCAAAGCCGTAAGTGGAGGTACCTCCAGGCCATTTTCTGTTCTGCGGTGTAGAAACCCAGCCATCTGCCCGGTTCGTAACCTCGGTTTTTATAAAGAACTCTGCGGAGCAATGGACATCAATTTGGCTCTTGGTTTCCTTTTCCGGGCCACCACTAAGAGGACTTTGGTGTCTAGTGCCCCGTTTCTGTCATCTGCGCCCCAACCTAGACTGGTAAAATATCTTAGACTCTGAAAATCTTTGGAGATGAAACCGTTTGCGATTTTTGGGGTGGTGCAGCAATCCTGGTCAGTCTACTTGGCGCGTCTAAGGAAGACATTGTAAAGCACGTCGGCTGGTGCTCCACCCAAATGGTGGATCATTACGCGCAGGTTGACAAAGTTCTCGCGGCTGCCTAAATGTCACAGTCCGCTAGAACGCTGAAAGATAGTGCTATGGAGCGGGCAAATGGAACTCTGGCGGTAACTTTGGGTGTCGAATTTCAGGAACTTAATCACCTGCTTGGCTTTTCGCCATTCTTTTCCACGAAGACGAGTTCCAGTTTCGGGGGATAGGGGTCTAGCCTTGAGGGTTTGTTTGGTTTCAAGTTACGGGGGTTTGGTTTGGTTTGGTTTCAAGTTACGGGAATGGATGGGTGTATTTTTCAACCCAAAAAAATACGTCGGATCCCCCCGTCACATATACTTCGAGTACCCCCCTGCGATTTATGCAACTTTAAAAGCGGACGCAAATAACCGTGTATGAATCCAAACTCACAGACAGCTCGGGTAATCCCAGGAAGAATACATTTATTCTCTGTCTGACTTAAGGTGGTCAACCACCTTCGAAAATTAATAAAATAGGAGTTTTGAGGGGTAGGGGTAGGGTAACTAAAAACTGTCATTTATCCCAAAATAAAAAGTGGAAGTCTGGGAATGAGATATAGATATGATGTCACATAAGAGATGCTCACGTGATAGTGCTCGCCATTCTTCAACTAATTTTCCGAAGGGCGGTTTCACCCGCCAGAACACAAAAATATGCTATTTTTTTATGTAATTTTGGCTATTTGCTGGTGCCTGAGCTCGTCTTAAAGGGCTAAGAAGGCTTAAACCTTGCCAATATCGAAGAACTGCTTATTGGCACTGTGATTTGGGCAAAACTGTTG
>JAOEHV020432537.1:0-10413 GCA_025447995.2 Isaurus tuberculatus | reverse complement strand
TTCGACTTGATAACTGAATATTGTAAAGTAGCTGAAAATATTATGGATGGAAATAGATTATTGAATACTTCTTTTTCCTCTCGCAAGTGACCCCCTAAAATGGCGGATTTCAACTCGTTACCATGCCTCTACCGTGAGGTGACAACGGTTCTTTAAACTCATCGAGTAATGCAGATATGTTTCCTTCAGCTACATTCGTTGAACGGGAGTTAAAAAATAAATGGAACTAACATTGAACAAGTTCTAAGAGTCTCTTCGCACCCGATTCAAGATTGCGAGGAAAATTTTGTCCGTCCAACTTTAAAACCGAGACTTTTTCTGATGGTGCTCTTGCCCAAGCCTCTGACATTCAGTTTGATTGCGTTCTCTGGCGTCAAACGCTGATATTGAAACAATCAAGCGAACGGATCAGCACAAGTACTGTTTGCTGACACTACATGTGTGGAAAGGTATCTATTCCGGACAATTGGTAAATAATAGTAAGATAGAAAAACAATGCACATCAGGGTAGTACTAGCAGAAACCCACAGATGAAGCTTCCATTTGGCTTTCCACACTCTCACCACAGGTACATTTAACCACCTAGTCTGAATTTGAACTGAGACGCAGTGAAAGACAAACTCTGTAAAAAAAGCAACAAATACACAAAGCAGTAACCTTGTAATAATGTGTGATCCTTTCTCAGTTGTTAAACTGGTATCATACACAAACGGATAAAGTTCCATGACTACAGTTGTTAAAACAATAGCCACTGACTCATGTAGCATTGTTTGCAGGCTCAGGTCAGCTGTTAAGCGTCGGTTGTATCTGGTTCGGAATGTTTGGGATTTCTGGCGGCATTCTGTTTGGCTTAAGAGGCTTTCTCTTTGTTCCTAAAATAAAGATTAAAAAAAAGTAATTGGAATAGAAAAGTTTAAAAGTCTCTTCTTGAGAAAGGAAACAGTTGAACCAAACTATCAACTATTAATGTCACTCTGCTAATGGATAGTTACTATTGACTGCTCAACTTGGTGTCTATATATTTTTTCAGTAGTTCCCTTGGACTTGGAGCAATAAAAGATTTTCTAAATGAAAAGGAAATGTAGTAAATGTTTTGGAAAAGGTCTGCGTATATTGTTCAATCACATTTGTCCCAAGCTCACGTTTCGAGTAAGAGAAGAACTAATTATTTATTCATCCGTAGGCAGCCCAAGCTTCTTTGGCAAATATGATAAATATGCAAATATCCTGTAGGTTGTTCTTTATAAAACTAGTATGGAGGGTTTGATAATTGTCTTAGAATTGCACTAATTTATTGATTTAAGAGTAATAAAGTTATCTCACCTAATTTATGCGTCTTATCTATTATTTCTGCAAGTTTTCTTCTCTTCTGCCGCTGCTTTGATTTACATTTCGCAAGCGAAGTATCACCCTCTACAAAGAAGTGAAAGCTGGAGACTTGAACTGTTCCCGGCCACAGGTCACTCAACAAAAGGCTCCCTTGCCACAAAACAGCGGCCTAAATCCCGATAAAATTGCCATCCCTGCATATGTCAATAAATTTCACTGCACATAAAACTTTCTAGCTGCCAACACGACCAACGAAAGTCGAGAAAGTTCAAATGATATTCGGCCTTCCGCCTTTCCGTTGATGCGTGGCAGAACTCGACCTGTAACCAATGCAACGGTCTCTTGGCGGGGCTAATGTTGTCGCGTGTCTGTGAATTGAATGAACCAGTCAAAAGAGATTTGAAATCTGACCGTTGCATCGGTGGCCGGGAACATGTCAAGTCTTCAGACTTCCTTCTTTTTAGAAGGTGCGAGATGCAAATCAAGCGGCAGAAAGGAGTGAAAACTTAATTAAATTAATTGTTTTGCGGTAAGTTTTCGTGGTTTATTTTTCACAATAAACCGTTCTTTTTGAAGCGATCGTCGTTTCATCTATCACTGTTAAGTGTTGATTAGATTATTGATGTCATACACGAGTTTAAGAAGGCGCCCCACCCCCAAAAAAATGCTTCGGGGGGCATCTACTTGACTTTAACCCAGAAAAATTACACATATGCCTTGCCCGTTGTCACATAATTTTGGTTCCTTGCGGCGTTGACAAAATCTAGATCAAATCATGGATCGTATCTTAGCAAAAAAAGTGATAATATAAATAATAATAAAATAAGATAAAAAAATCATCAAATGAAAACATAACCCAAACTGACACAAAATCAACATGCTGTAATGCTTTTATTGATTTTTGAAATAAATTGAAAATAATTTATTGTAAGAGCACTCTTCTTCTTTTAAACAATGCAGGGTACCTTGTTATAACATAACAAATAACCATTGCAATCATTATATTATTTATAACAAAAATTAAACAAACAATTTTATAAAAGAATGATTTTCTTAACAAATAGTTTTATAAAAGAGTGCCTGAATGACCAAATGACATCAATATTTGGTGGATTAATTGATGAATTAATATCCTAATTTGGATTTGGCAATTTATAAATTTCTAACTGAAGATAATTTCTTTTCACCAGATTAACAACACATCTTAGTCACAGTGCGTAACAAAAGTTTAAAGACCACTGTAAACTACGGCAGCACTCACTAATGCTTCGATTAACCTAGTTTGAGAATATTGTTCATTCATAGCAATTTTAACATTTTTAAAATTATTAATTAAACTACTTCTTTCTTTGATTATTTAGATTGAATTCTGTTTTATGACATTTCTATGGTATACACTTTTCCGTCTATTTTGTTCATATCCCCATAGAAATAAAAAAGCTCTTTACCTGGTTTTTATCCATATTCCACATCTTAAATAGAAATTCTTGGAATCATCATTATCGATTCCATATTATCAAGACATGGCTCATTCTCATGCTTATCATGGTCTGTTAACTGTTAAATCACAGAAAGGATAAACCTCCTCTTTCTCTCTAACTTCATCATTAATTTCCTCATTACATCGATCCATTATAATATTATATACTAGGAATAGTTTTCACTACAGCTGCCCCGGTCTTTATTAACTGTACTAAGATGTGATATCCTTGTAGAGTGATTTCATACTCGGCTTCGTCACTCCAAAAACTTTCCCACCCGCTCTGATCTTTAACATCGTGGTAAACTTCAAAAATTAGCCGACAAATCAAGTTGTGTATCGAACAATTCAATCCGACACTAATTTAATATATCGTTGCTCAAATGAATAATTGTACAGCAAGTTATTTATGCACCTTCTTTAACCCAAAAACTATTCTATCCACTCCGATCTTTAGCCTATTTGTAGGCCTCAAAAATTACCCGAAAACACCTTGCGGCCTCTGTTACAGCTCAAAAATTTTCCGTAGACTATGCGCGCCTAGTGTCTTGAAATAGGGATCATTTTGAATACTGTATGTGTATGTTATTTTATTTTTTTCAACTCAAATCCATATTTGTAAAAGCCCGGGGGCTACTAGTTTGCGGGGCAAGTATTAGAGGAGATTAAATTTTAAGCTATCACCCGAGACCGTAGGGATAAGGCTATCGCCCGAGACCTCAAGCTGCTTCGTTTCCTGCTCGTATTCTTCGAAGGCTGTGATGCCATGTGATTGAATCACAGAATAACTAAAGAGAATAATTAATAAGGAATAGCTACAAACTTCACTTTAAAAACAAGCTCTGAAGATTACCTGATGAATCTCGTATGACCTAAAAACAATAACTTGTGTCATAGGGAAAGCATTTTTTCTAAAAATTGTTTGATAAAATTGTACCACTACATTCTCCAAGGCACTTGCCTTGGAGTGTATTATATTACTACTAAAGCGGGTTTATAATATAATAAATAACATGCACATGAGTATAAACTCAATGACAACTCCCAAAAAGATGTTTTTCAGTTAACAAAGTTAAAATTCCTTCCCCCTTTAATTAAGAACCTCGACTAATTTGGATCCGGAACTAGATGGCTATATACAAACCGTGGTGACTTTGACCTTTCCATCAACGAAAACAAATCCATCAAGTGGTTAGTGTGGGATATAACCGCGGCGGATTACCCGCATTCAAATTCAGCGCCTTTAAACACTGAGCCAATCGGCCTACGTGTACAGATTATAAAAATTTATAGACAAAATAAAAACACTAATGATCAACTGAAATAAAAGTATCTGACCTTGTTAACTTGTTTTTGATGACAACAAGCTCCAAATTTGCTCCACCATTTTCCAATCGAAGCAATCAAAATAGCTTCCACAACGTGGATCATCCCATGTATTACACCAAATATGACAAACGACTTCATACTTAAAAGATCAGCCTGCATTGCTCGAGATAACGCCGTGAAGACGGCGTGAATGACGGACATCAAAGCAAACGCGTTTCCTGGGTAGATGACCACTTGAAGTCTTTGAACACAAAACCGGCCGAAAAGCTTTGTCGGTAAGAAACAAAAAGGAGCAACCGTAGCAACAATGAGCTTTGGAACTCCACTGAGTGATACAAAAAATGGAAAGACTTTGTAAATAAAGGTGAATGTAGTTATTGATAATGCAAGTATTGGGAGAGAAAGCATCAAAGCCACCTTGACGTATACTATAGCTTTTCTGGTCGTTGGGAGAAGTATCCTTCCTAAACTATAACCACCGAAAAGCAGCACCAACGCGTAAAGCACATTTGCTATATAAGGAACAAATGGTGCTTGGTATAAGTTTAGCATCCAAAGGAAGATACGAATGCATACGTCTGTTAGCACAAATATTGTGTTGACGACTAGTATACCAGAATTTACGAGAGCCTTCCACGTAAAAACAGTCCACCAAATAGTTAATAACCAGTTATCAACGAGGATCACAGCTAGTAAATTGCCTATAAATTTTGCCATCATCGTTGGTGGTGTTAAACTTGGATCTGACATGTCCATCCACTCGCAGTGATACGCCGTGTTCAAAAGCACATAAATCATGGCAAGTCCGAAAACTCCACACAGCGAGCCGGTCATGATGATATTACAAAATACAACATTCGAAGTCTGAAGAAATGCTTTGTAGAAGGAAGGCCGAACGACAGCCCCTGTAGAACTTGTGTTTGGTGAATTGCTTTTGTACTCTTCATAGATTTGGTCGTTAGGATTTCCTCTAGCGTACGAACTACGTATTGTAAAGTTTTTCAAAGCTTTGTTTGGTGCTCCATCAATAAGATGTTCTCCAGCACCAGAGGTAAGTTTCTCAACGAAATGTAGAAGAACCTCCAAAACCGAGTTTGCTTCTGCCATCTGATAGTTCTGAAGTTGTTCACTTTAAACTTTCAAGTATGTTTCTCTTATTATGATTAGCAAAACATGTGCATATACTGAAAAAGACGATTCTATAAAATAACGTACAGGAGACCAGTAAAACCAAATCGACGGACCATTCTATATTTTGTTCATTTTATATGATCTCACCACGAAATCGATTTAATCAGTGGTTTTTCTTCTAATTTATATCTATTTTCTTGCGGAAGTCAATGTTGATTCACTTAGCCTTACGCGATTTATTATTTTTAGTTGTTATATAGGCGTTGTGGAATATTTGTTAAAGAGCGAAACCACATCAACTAAAACACTAAGCTTTCTAAATCGAGGTCATCTGCAAAAATCTGAAAAGCAATTATATCAGTTAGATGTCAATTCTCAAATGTTTTGGATATAATAAAGTTTGAAGGGAAAAAAATTGGTTACTGGTCGAAATTCGTATCTAAATGATCAAGGCGAGATGTGCTTTTGTCGAATCTCAATTTCGTGACTCGTAAATAGTTGTTTGAAGTGCAGTTTTTTAATCAATTTAATCAACATAAACTCATTACTGAGATTTTAGATGATTTTCAGAAATTTACCCTACTGAGGGTGAATATTTTTTTCCTAATTGATAAATGCCAATAATGGACTGAGTGATTTAATAATTACTGAGAATTGGGCACCCCCCCCCCCATTACCCTATATAATTTGGAGGGTGGAAAAATTTTTTTTTTTAATTCAAAAGCCTTAAACTGAGTTCATCCGTTAATGATAAAAGAGCTGCGCAAAATATTATAAAAAAAAATCCACTCGCTAATAAGGTAAAGGGCATGTAAAATATAAATTTTAAAATTTACAACTCGCGCATTGTAGTTGTTAAGATTTTCATTTTCTTTCAATTGGAAATTGCTCGAAGCTTATTTGTTCTTACTCTAGCCTTGTTTGTTGTTTCGATCGGTTTCCTAAACTACCGTTCCGAGAAAAACGCCATCACAGCCTTGAAAAAAGGAGGCCGATCGCTCGTTTTACAAAAAGGTTAGAAAAGTAAGTGCGTCTCTTATTAAATTGCTAAGTAAAAAAAGAAACATGTAACAATGGACCCGTAAATGATAATTATAGCATATTGTACCATAAGATAAGAATGATATACAACATTTGCAGCTGGTATTCAAAACTATGGTAATATTGACAGTGAATGATATTCGTTCATATGAACTGCTTCTTGGCCATATAAAGAATGATGAAAGAAAACTTCTTACTACTTGCTATAAAATGACGTAACTTTCTGAAAAGGTAAGGAACCGTTACGGGTTTCGAAGTTTCGTTTCCCACGGAAGTCAGAGATTTTTCCCCATATATGGGCGTAAGCTTATTATATTCCAGATTGGACTCACACACCTAAGGTACTTCCCAAGAAACAAGTTTCTAAAAATCTTCACACTCACTCAAGTAAGTCTCCCCTTTTGCTTTTTATTCTCCTTCAACCTCTATCAAGAGGAAGTCGAAAGTTCTGTCAAGCCGACTGCATTGTTTAAATGCTTCTCTTCATGCATAACAAGAGAGGCTAATGTATTGAATTGAGAGTTGATTTTCTAGATTCTCTAGTTGCTTGGCAAAAAAGGTTTTAACAGACATTCCTTACTAAATAATAGAGGGAAATTGTTCGGATTTGGTTTTGTAGATCCTGAACAAGCATACGTGGTTTGAACTGTAAAACAAGAAAGTTTTAAAGAATGACTCAGTCCGTCGGGCCGACGAAGATTACTTTCCTTTGCTTCATCTTAATGGAGGCAAAAACACTTTGCTCTTAATCAACAAAAATAACTCCAAGAACAACAAAAAGGTAAAGAGTTCTTTATTTCCTTTAATTTCTATCTTCCTCCTTGCGTCATTCTTATTTATTTTTAAAAATATACCTACGTTAAAAATATAAAAACAAGGTAAAAATGTTTAAAAAAGTTTAAAATGGTAAAACGTTTTCGATCAACTCGATCATCTTCAGTATACCTACGTTACTTTGTCAAATTAATCTTTTTTGAAGCCCAACATAGATTACGTTGCAGGATAGAATACGTCTGCGGTTAATGATGAAAACTTATTATTTTTTGTTGTATCAAAGTTCTTTTTAATTCATTATTTAACTTGTTTTAAGCCAGAATTTAGCCTTTAGAAACATAAGATATTGGATACTCAGACAGAAGTTGGGCAGCTTAAGGACTCACATCCGATTGGACTTCTATATTTTTACTTTAAACAAAAAATTTAAAGCACTTCGGAAAGAAGTTTCATAGCATAATTCTCACGGTATAAAAGCTTCTGATCATCGCAGTAAGTAGTGAAAGGAGTTGACATTTCGAGATTACGATTTCGTCAGAGCAACTTACCTAATAATCAAACCTTGACACTTAAAACTAGTATCTTAACGACTGAAGAAAACGAGTCGGTGTCGTAAGCAAACCGACCATCAAGATAGAAATAAATTTTCTGCCGTTATTGGTGGTTTTATTTTCTCGTGTGAATGTTTAAGTTTATGTCAGATAAAATAGATCTATGCTATTTTGTAAACAAAAAAACAATTGATTTGTAGACCTAATACCATTTGCTACAAACATAAAGACCGAAACGGAAAAAACTTAATTGTGACAAAAGCTATAGGCAACAATATCAATAGCAATATACAACAATAAAGCATTGTCTAAAGGTTTCAGTGAAATTAACAAATTTAAAAAAGTCAAATCCAAATTTGATGCCAAGATTAGATAATCAAGATTAAAGACTTTACTAATTAATATCAACTTTTTTCAAAAACTATATAAGTAAAGAAATACGATGAACAGTCTAGATTCAAATATTTAAACATCGCCGTAAGCAGGCTATACGAAGCTAACATGCCAGGCGCGTACGCAGGGGGAGGGATGCATCGGGTGCACCAATTTTGTTGATAATGGTTATGGAGGTAATCATCAAAGGATGTGGTGGAAATGAAAACCAGCTAAAGGCTTTCATGGACGATTTGACTGTGGAGGGAAGGTGGAG
The DNA here is from genome assembly GCA_025447995.2 of Isaurus tuberculatus. NCBI lineage: Eukaryota > Metazoa > Cnidaria > Anthozoa > Zoantharia > Zoanthidae > Isaurus > Isaurus tuberculatus. The sequence continues at coordinate 2,129 of JAOEHV020432537.1, read as the reverse complement.
GAGTTGTTGGCTTGGTTGAAAGAATTGGTAAAATTGTCAGGAATGGTATTTAAAGCTAGAAAAAGCCGGTTTCTGACCCTTCTGGCCGGGAAGGGTGAAGACGAAGTCTTTATGGTTGATCATGAAGGCGAACGCATTCCATCCATTAAAGAGAAGCCGGTGAAGAGCCTAGGTCGGTGGTCTGTCGCAGACAGACATCGTGGTGTCGAAGTCCAACAGCAAGCAGAAGATGGTCTGAAAGCAATTGCAAGATCGAAAGTGCCCGGAAAGTTTAAGGTATGAATGATACAGTTTAGGTTATTACCAAGGTTGATGTGGTAACTAACAGTTTAGGAAGTGGTCCTGACGAGAGCTGAGAGTATTGAACGGAAGATCAGCAAGATGGTACGAAAGTGGCTTGGATGCCCAAAGATGTTGACAGATGTTGCACTGCACAATCGGTCTACGAAGCTCCAGCTTCCTTTATCATCAGTGGTGGAAGAATACAAAGTTGCGAAAGTTAGACTGCAGTCCATGCTGAATGACTGTAATGATCAGGTGATAAATGAGAACCCACCAGCCCTGAGAGTTAGCAGGAAATGGGGTGTAGGAAACATGGTGCAAGAGGTTGAGACGGTAGCACGGCAATGTGAAATTGATGGTGTGGTACGTGAAAAGGGGCTGGCCTTAGTACGGTAAAGAGGCAGCGTTTTTGGTTTGAGGCTGGACCTGTGGAACATAGAAAGATCCACGAACAGGTGGTTCGAAATTTGGTAGACAGTGAGAGGGTGTCCAGAGCAGCTCAGCAGGGTCAACAAGGCCGCTGGATGAATTGGGATGGTGTAGAGGTGAAGAACTTGACGTGGAGAGACATCTGGAGAAGAAGATTTGGTAGTCTCATGAGGCTACTTCAGATGGCGTATGATGTTTTCCCACTACCAGCAAACCTTGAAAGATGGGGGGCTGACAAGAGCTCCAGTTGTCACCTATGCAGCAAGTTTGCAAATCTTCACCACATCTTGTTAGCATGTTATTTTGCTCTGAGCAGATGGTGGTACACCTTTAGGCACAACTTGGTTTTGACGGTTGCAGTGAAAACGGCAAATGAAGCTTTGCTTCCAGAGAAGAAGATTCAACCAATCAGCTTTGTTAGAGCCGGTGAGTGAGTAACAAATAGAAGGCCGAACAGAAGAGAGCCTGGTCCAGGAAGGAAGTGCTCGAGAACAAGACATTGCCAGTGGACATTGTGGTGTCTGACCTGCGCCCTGATGTGATGTTGCTTGACAGAGAGGGAAGAAAGATAATCCTCGGAGAGCTGACAGTACCGTGGGAGGAGAGTTTTGCTAAGGCGAGGCAGAGGAAACTCATCCAATATGAAGAGTTGAGGGTGGAGATTGTAGAGCGGGGCTGGAAGGTGGAGGTCATCCCTTTTGAAGCTTCCTGAAGGTGATTGATGTTAATGGAAGTCAATCGGTGGCAAAAGAGATGGGAGAGAGAGCGGAGGAAGGCAGTACCCGGATTCTATGGGCCTGGGCGCAACAGGATACAGCTGTTGCGGACCCACTGTTATGAAGGACACTGAGCTTTATGGGTTGAAATTAAGATGACTGGTAGCGCTCAGCTGATGACCCAGGCCCTGGCTATTGGGGCGTATCTTTCGTCTAGCTTCGGTCGCAGAAAAGAAGTTGTCATTACAAGTTGTAGAAATTCCGTAAATTGGTTCGTCACACCCGGCGGCGTCATGTTTTGTGTTTTGTATATTTAAACACGAAGGCACGCTATAAAAGGGCATAAGCTCCTCCCACCTAATTTGAATAAAATGCAAAATCCCACATGGCGGACGATGCGAAGAACAAATTGTTAGTCCGTCAACCAACCATTCTGATCTTTAACATTAGAAACATGCAAGATCTCAATTAATAAATACTTAAGCGTGTTTCTAGAAACGTATTTCTTTCTTTAAGATATATCAAGGGTTCATTAACGTCTTTTCCTTCTTTTGTTTTGAACGAGTAAGGGTAACCAACTGCCAGTCTCCCCTTAGCCCAACACAATTCTTTGACTTGTGCAGAGAGCGACAGCTCAGCGACCGCCCGCCAAGCAATGGAGGTCCAAATTTTCTATTTTTAGATATAGAGCTCGTGACTGTT
>JAOEHV020432335.1:0-10414 GCA_025447995.2 Isaurus tuberculatus | reverse complement strand
TGGCAGGCTCGCTGAGCGGGCAAGATGAAGCGAATTCTGTGTTCTGATTGGTTACACGAGCGGGCAAAATAGGCCCAGGTTCCCTGTGCCAACCATACAAATAAATAAATTTGAATTTCCCGAGCGTGCTAAAAACGGAGACAAAGCGAAGACGCACGCACTTTTCGTTATGTATGTAATTTGCAGCGAGATAAAATTAAAAACGCTTTTCGTTTATTGTCAATTTTGCGTTTCGGAAAGAAAAAAAACGCTGTTAGTAGATTATTCTTAATACACTTAGCAAAAAGACCATTTTTGTTGAGAAACAATATTATAATCAAGTTACAGAGCGCGTGCAAGTATTTGGTTCCTCATAAGATTTTAAACTGAAATTTGTAGTATTCGCTATCCTAAAGAAAACTAGCGTTTAAAACGGTCGACGATTTTAAAATATATACCAAACTTTCTCTTTAAGTCAGTTTAGTTTGAGGAGCTATAGATTGAACATTACTGTTAATTGAAACTGTTTACAACTTCTTCAAGAATCTGCCAAAGATGTGAAGAACAGTTTGGTATAGTTTTGTTAATTATGACGTAACAAACCAGTTAACTTCTATAAAGTTAAACAAAAATATTAGTTCATCGAAATGGCGACTAATAACTGTGAGATGGCTATTGTGGATGATGGGTTACTCCAAGTTTACGAATTGGACGACGGAGCTCTGCAAGAGTGTATGATGTTCGTAAAGAAAATGAGCGCAACGACCTTGTCGGAAATCGAGAAAGACAGAGGAAACTTAACTGATTTGTTGAAAGAAGCGGAGAAGGAAGTAAGTCATCTGAAGAACGCTTTAAAAAGTGCGAATATTACTACTGAAGAGCTGACAGTAAGCTTACAAGAAGTAAAGAAAGAAAAGAAGTTATTAGAAAATAATTTAGAGTGCAATAAAAAGCATTTAGACACGCTGCAAAGCGCATTCAAAGAAAAAGAAAATGCTGTTAACAGTCATAGGGAAGAGCTACGAAAACTAAATCAACTTCTGCAAGCAGAGAAGGAAACCTCATCGTTACTGCATAAGGAAAATATTTCGTTGAACGATGAACTGAAGAGCTCGCAAACTCTGGTGCTTCAAAAACAACAGCGAATTGAAATCCTACAGGAAGACCTTCGAAGAAACTCTAACCAGCTCGCAAATTTGACCCGTGAATACGAAGAGAAATTTAGCCGAATAGAATATGAACTTGAACAGGAACGTGAACGTACGGAAACTGTCGAAGAATCTTCTGCCAAGGAGCTCGCGAGCTTACAGGAACAACTACAAAAACAAAAACTGATTGGTAAAACCTTGAGCGACGAAGCTGACAACTGCATCAGTTCGCTCAAGTTACAACTTGATGAGCTACAGAGAGAAAAATGCGAGGTAAGCAGAGCAAGTCAAACAGCTGCAACGAAACTGCACAGCTGCAATCTCGAGCTCACGCAGTTGAGGAAGGAACTTGAACAAGAACAACAAGAAGCCGAAAATTTACGCACAGACTGTGGAAGGCGAGTTGAAAAGCTAAATACTCGTCTAAAGGAAGAAAAGATGGAAACGGCGCGTTTGTCAAAGATGATGGAGGAAGCAAATAGCAAACTTCGAAAATCAGAATTAGAGCTTCAAGTTCTTCAAGAGAAAGTGAAGGAAGGTTATAATTGTGATAGTACGTCACCAACTGTTAGAACTGGAAGATTTTCCGACAGGGTAAAAATTGCATGTTACTATATATATTTTTTATAATACACTTAACAAAATTACTCAATTCTGACAGTAAATTCTGATTGGGCCAGAGCAGTACAATTTGTATAGGTAATAATATGATTTCGAGTTCAACATGCGTTCTACATGCGTAGGTTTTTCAGAGTCCGTAATTGCACACTTTGAGCATTTTGAAAACAAACAAGTGCAAATTAATTCAAACTGAACAAGAAATCATATTATTACCTATTAATAATATACATGAAAACAGGAAATGACATCCGAGTCATGCGACAAATTAATTCATTCAACAAACAATAATGTGTTCTACTTACATACCCTGCAGATATAATAATCTCAGAAGCAAAAACACAAACTGTTTGATTAAATTGTAAAAGTTCTTGACTTAAAAGGAAAAAAATGCACTAAACTTCCCTTTTCTGCACTAAATTCCCTCGAAACAGCACTGCTCTTAGCCAATCATCATCGAGAAACTTTTTCATGTTTATTATTAAATCCCAAATAGTACTCCGCGGTAGTACCTATTAGGTTTCCATGGCAACGGCCCGTAAGCACAATCATGAGCGGCAAATTTGAACGTCAACAAAAAAATGGCCGACAGTTGCTATGCAATTTCCAATGAAAACGTGCTCCAAAAACAATAACCTTGAAATACTTATCTTGTTTTCAGTGTAAACTGAATTTGCGATTTTCCACAATTTTTGGGTGATTTCGATGATCACTAAAATAAAAAGGATTTTCAGTGCAACATATCCTCAAAATTCACATTTTTGTTGAATGTACTATAAATAAAAAAATCGTACGACCTCGTACAATTCCTGATTAATTCTTTAATAGATACTCGAAATTTCAAAATCATTCGCACCTATTAATCACGAATTGTACTCGAGACTTGCGGGAAAAAAACGCATGTTTTTCGCTAGTAGAGTGCTGTATTGGAAATAGACCATAGTAGATAGTAAGTCAATCAGAATACCCCGAATGGGGGTACTCGAAGTATACATGACGGGGAAACCAAAAAATACCGAGCGTGTAAATTTTCAACCCAAAAAAATACGTCGTACTCCCCTGTCACGTATACTTCGAGTACCCCCCCTGGACAGAACAAAAGGATCTGCAATGCTCCATCAGTATAGTGATCCTAATTTCAGATATCTGATAATGGCGAAACTCGGCGATCTTGTCTGAACAAAAGAAACAAAACTTTTGTTTTAAATTTTTTTTGAAGGAAGAAAATTACAATGAAGAAGAAGAAAGCGACACGGAAACCGACAGAAACGAATACGATAACGACCACGAGAATGATGAAACACAAAGTCATCTTTGGGGAGACGATGCAGAAACGGAGTCGTTCTATTCACATGAGGAACCTGAAAATCCATTTGAGGGTCAATATTTGTCACTCAAGAAACGCTACAACCAATTGAGGAAACACAGAAATGAGATACTACGGGACAACAACGAGTTGCGCCACCAAGTACAAATGGCCGCTTTTCAGTTGGCTTCCACTAACAAACGGTTTAGGCATCAGATGGAGGGTTTAAGTATTCAATTGCGAATGGCACAAAAAGTTTACCGCGAGAAAATGTTTGAATGCAGCATATTGGATATACAGCTTCGCCATATGCTTGAGCTGCAATGATTTCGTCCATGCGCAGTCATGCGCATCTTTTGGAATCTTTGGTAGCGGAATAAACTTGAAATGTATGTTTCTATTTTGTTTTTTAAATGAATCAATTTATCAATTTCATAAGTATTGAATAAATGGTGCTAAATGATAACTTGAGTCTTATTCTTTATGGTTTTTAGTTAATTATGAAGTGCTTAGCAGAAAAAAGCAAACAATTGTAAATACGAGAGACGTTATTTCTGGAAGATCCAAAAATAATATCTATTGTCAATTTCTAAAAGGACATGCATGACGGAAGGTAGAAAATTTACGGTAACTAGGAAAGTAAAATAAAAAAACAAGAAAAACAAACTTAAAACAAATGATTCCATAGAGGCTATCATAATCATTCCTTGATGCTATCAATAGTCATTGCGCGTACGCAACTTTTCCTGCGGGGGGGGGGGTGTATGGTGGCCCATCGTTCCCATAGCAAAACAGCAGTAATATCCGTAGGAGTGCACTTTAAGCTTGAGCGGACCTTAGGTTATCAGTCCTTAAAATATGATATCTAAACAATTCTGATATCTGATAAGTGTAACAACAATATGAATAAGGAAACATGAAAAAGTCGAAAAATATTTACTATATAATTTGTATTCCCGACCTGAACGGTTGTCCACTTTCTTTTATTTCATCCCCTTTTGATTGTTTTTATCTTGCCGTATCTTATCTGACTGAGCGGACCTTTTTATCAGGTGGGGGGGGGGGGGTTGCACGTGCACCCGATGCACCACCCCTGCGTACGCGCCTGGAGTCTGGTTATACCTAGCTTATACCTTGAGGTGGATCAAGATTTTTACGAAGGAGGCTTGTTTTTCCTAAATTTCCCAGCTGATTTGTCTCTAACTTCTTGAAACCATTATCAGACATTACCAAAATTAATCCGAGAGACTTTTATCTAGTGTCAATAGAGGTACCGGTTAGCATTCTTGAAACTTAAAACTCTTAAATCATATAAACGTTTAATTACAATAACAAGAAGAAGCTGATGCTTCGAGGAATACTCGATTAAGTTGTGCTGATTTTCTTCAATTAAAATCGTAAAAATATAGGGCAGTTTTGCTTAAATAAATAAATATATATATGGATAAATCAGCTTTGCTATCCGCCCTCCTTGCAGTCAAGGACTGAATTAAGAGGACGCAGCTCAACGAGGTTGGACCGCAAGCATTTCAAAGGACGCACTCATTACACACAGACAATTTAGGGTTACAGAAATACACAATGGCAGCCGCTTCACGGCCTATCTACTGGCCTTGGAGTACAGCACCACAACCGGATTGAATAAGCTGGGAGTCAATTTTTGCTGAGGGAGAAAAACCCTCGTCATATTGGGATTGACAAATCTCAGCTCACGTTCGGAGCCCGGGAGTCTAACCCGGGTCGTAAAGGTGAGAGGCGCGAGTGATTACCGCTACGCCAACCTGACTCCCCACATAACCACCAAGACATTAAGTTTTTGTTCTACGTTGCTCGTGTTCTTATAGGTGAAGGGGCCGTGGAGCAAACTTTAGAGTGCGGTAGAAAATCAGGCTTTCAGAGCAGGAGAGGGAAAAAATATATTGATTTTCTTAACGTCATCTTATGCATAAATGAAAATAGACAATGTATGTTTCTTTTTGAACTAAATATTATAGGGAAAAAAAGTTGGGGAACATTGGCCTCCTTCCTCCCTCTTATAATTTGAGCATGACATAATACACACAAAGTCTGGGCTTCCTGTGGAAAAATTAAACAAACTCCGATTTGGAAAAGCGATCTCAGATTTTGGAAAAACTAACTCAGATCTTCGAAAATTTAACTTCTTTTTTTCGAAAAATTAACTCCAATTTTTGAAAAATTAACTCTAATACTTGATGAGTAACTTCGAATTGGGCAAAAGTAACTCCGATTTCGGAAATAATTAATTACGAATTAGGAAAAACTAACTCCGGTTTTGGAAAAAATAATTTCAATTTTAGTGCGAGCCCTGATGTCCCGTGATTTGCCTCGTGTCTTAATGATGACGACATTGTGACCAAATAAGGGCATAATGATACCTAAAATACGATAGTAGGTAGCCATACACGTGTCTTGCTAATGACGACATTGTGACCAAATAAGGGCAAAGTGACACCTAAAATACGATAGTAGGTAACCATACACGTGTCTTGCTAATGACGACATTGTGACCAAATAAGGGCATAATGACACCTAAAATACGATAGTAGGTAGCCATACACGTGTCTTGCTAATGGCGGCATTGTGACCAAATAGGCAACCATATACGTGTCTTGATAATGACGACATTGTGACCAAATAAGGGCATAATCACACCTAAAATACGATAGTAGGTAATTAACCATAAAACGCTTTCAATTGTAAACACGCGAGTTCTGGCTTAAACAGTTTATTTTCTCCAATACTTATTCGTACAAACTATGCATGCATGAGCATTTAACTTATGGCAGCACAATTCATTTATTGATATTCGGTAGTTTGAGTCATGAAAATGGCATAGTAAAAACACAAGTAAGCTTTGATCAGGGTTACCTCACGTGGCAATCACATTTTGACGTAAGAATTAAATTGTTGTCCGCAATAAATATATATGTATATATCTATACCCCTGCTGTTAACTAGGAAAGACAAAATCAACGAATACTCGTACAAGTTTGGTACTTGAACCTGAAAATGTTATTTTAGCATATTCTATGCAAAAAAAGTATTTACCATTGCAGGAAATCACAACACCATGATTCTAAGTATAGTTTTATTAGGTCTAGAAAAGATTTTGAAAGCCAAGTATAAAGACAGTTTGCGTAGAAAACTGCACGTGTTCCGTAGTTCTTCACGTGTGTTGTCACTTGTTCTAAGCTGGAGAAAAAATTTCTTGTTCGTCCCATTCCCTTAAATGGTAAAAAGCTTATTGGAGTGGTTAGCAATAAGAAAGCAGAAAGCGTTAAATCGTCGTTGAGTTAATTATAAAAAGTTGTTCAGTTAAAGAGCAGATAACGGCGACAGTGTTAACTCTAGAAAGTTTTAAAGTTTTTGTTCGTAGAAAGTTAGTCAAATAAAAATGGAAACAAAGAACTTTAAGGAACGACAGAAGTATTGTTGTCATCAGAAAGCTATGATGCCTTCAGTTTACGAATCATACAAGTACATGAAAGGAGGTCCCTTGGCACAGAATAACTCAGCGAAGGCTGTTCCAAGAACCGCCCCACAACAAGAACCAGAAAGAAAAATAATTGTCAAAACACCACTCAGCATTGTAATTCATTCAGGTCAAGTAACTGAAAATCATACGTTCACTGGAGAAAAAGAAAGATTCCCTCGTCAAAAACAAGAAAAAGCAAAAAGTCACTTTGTAATAGTTGCCGAACGACGCGACGTAAGCGCCATTCAAGAAACAAACAAGCCAAGGGTGTTGCAGAAAATCCATACATCTCCGAGCACAACACGTTTACTTCATCGTGAAACTGTCCCCAGCGCGACTATGGCGTCAGCAAAACCTCTTGGTTATTATGAGGAAACAGTTCTTGTTCCTCTGAATGCAACTAATCCAGAATTCAACTACGTTTCATTTAATGACACCAGAAAAATAAATCAACGAAGCCTTGGAACCGTGTGTCTGCCAACGCAAAATGGCTGTAACGAAGAAACAGCTCTTGTTCCCTTGAATGCAACTAGTGGAGAAAGAAATTTCCAAAGACCCGTAGCTTTTTCGATGCGAAATGAAGAGGGCAAAGCCAGAACACGGCGTGTTGGTGTGGTAATTGCCACTGACACAACCAGAAGAGGCAGAGAATTTTCGCGAGTTTTGCGAAAACGGTTTTAACTTATAACAAAAATGGAGATTATTCCATCAATCGTGCGCACGAAAGATTTTATTCACGAGTTAGGGGGCGTCGCAAAATCGATTTGGTACCGCTTAGCGTCCATAGGAGGTTAAGGGAGGGGAGGGGTGGGGGTTAAGAGAGATGCCAATGGATGTTAAGAAAAAAATGCTAAGAAACACGGACATCGATGAAGGATGGACTGATGTCGCTGTATGTCCGTCTTCGAAGAAAACCAAACGACTTGCAGCTGCCACACTTTTCCATAGAACCAGTCGGAATGTCTTCATCTCCCTCTGGTAGATCAGTAAATAATACTTAGCAAAAGTTTCATCTGGAGATTGGCGAAACAATTTTCAAGAGGTCATGATGGTGTTTTTTTTTCCTTTAGTGATTTTGCCGATGGTGTGGCAATCGGATTGGCACTAAGGCTACAGAAAAATGACCGTGAAATGCTTCAAATCCCAAACTGTAAAAATGGGAGGTAATAAAACACAAAACAATGGACGTTAAGCGGTACTAAATCAGTTTTAAGACATCCCCTTTTAGATGCATTTTTAAAAAAAACGAACGAGTGAGGGCAGTGAGTTTTTTTGATGCATATAGCAACGAATGAATAAAAATTGTTCAAGCACTTTCCATAGTATGATGTTTTAATTTCATACATACTGAGATTTTTTCTCACCGGCCGACAAATTTCAAGAATTAAGTGCAAGAGCAAATTTTATTATAAACATCACCGAATCCAACGTGGCGCAATATTCAGTCTCTGTTGACAACTATACATTTTTTGTTTTGTTATTATGTTTTTCACACTAATTTGCTGACGAAGACACTTAACTTTTAAAAGATAGACAAAGATAATTTTGACAATAATAAAGTATTGTTAAATTCAATTTACAAATGGAAATCATAATCACTTGAAATTATCAGCCTTTAGACATCCTAGTGACTAACTCGAAAACCTCACGGTTGTTTTAGACTCTAGGCATTTCCTTAAACAAGCAAATGTTTTTTTTTATTTTAATACTATAAAAATAACAAAATAAAAGGCAAAGAAATGTAAAATTATAATCATTGATGTATGTAAATGAAATGCAAATAAACATATTGTATTGTATGGTATGGTATGGTATGGTATGGTATGGTATGGTATGGTATGGTATGGTATGGTATGGTATGGTATTGTATCGTCCTACGTGAACAAGATCGCTTCTGTTATAAGTTTGAAACGTGATGGAACGAGAGTTTCGGTGGGGCAATAAGATTGTCAGACGAGGAACTGTTGACAGCATAATTATATCTCATGGTTCGTATAAAAAGAAGGATCAAACAATTTTCCATACTGCTTTTCCACTGCTTTTTCAAGTAATATGTCGAAGAACTGTGCTCCTTATTGAAAGTGAAAAAGTAATGTTAAAAGCTGTGAAAAAGCTTCAATTTTAGATTTCTAAAAAAAAACGCTCCGTCGAGTGGATTTGTGATATCCTCGGATTTTTTAGCTAAACGAGAATGCTTGTCCTTATTCAAGAAGATGAATATGCGGAAGATGCGGGGCTTTCAAATGACTCATGCATAACGAGTAATGAAAAAATGTTGTAGCAAAAACCCGTGTACAACTTTCTGTACGTTGGATCCGGGCCGGACCAAGTCAACCAAATAATAATGATAAAAAAAGTATAAGAAAAGTTGACAAACAACGATAATAAATTTAAATTTATCATCGTTGTTTGTCAACTTTCCTTATACTTTTTTTATAACGAGTCAATGAAGCACTAAGCTAGTTTTGGGATTTGGCCCGCTTCATTTTGATATATATCATTATCAAACTGATGTTTTTAAAAATGTTATTGTTATTCAAAGTATGAACGGTATGTTGTTTGAATTACCTAGGGACTAGGTTTTAGCTTTTTTCGGTTAAGCAAGAAGCTTGGTTCCCAAGTCTTTTTAATTTAAAATTTTTAGGTTTTTGAAGAAATTATTTGAAAAAGGTTGTCAACATTTTTCTTAAATGGCGAACAACATTGCTAAACAACTAGTTTTAGGCGGTAGTGTGTTCGTAGGTGTGATGGGTTTCGGTTATTTACTCATGAAATGGACATCACCGAGCAAGGAAGAAATGATCAAGGTAAGATATTCGAACTCTTTTCGTATTTCTTGTAACTTATACTTATAGTATGTAATTATATCTTTTACTTATATTTTACAAATTGGCTGGTACTTAAGTAACTCCAGGGAGAGAATCAGCCAAAAAAATAAGCTTGTTAATAAAGGCTTTAGTTGTAAATATTGTATTTTTTTAAAATGTACATATCATAAACAGCATTTCGTCTAGCTGATTACATAATCTGTGCATTAACATGTATGACAAGCCGTGACTTTAATAGTTTTGTCCAAAAAAAACCAAGAAACTCAGTGAATTTTTGTAGCTGTTAGGATCATGAAAGCTGTGAAACCAAACTTGTTATGTACAACTATACTGATTTTATAGCAAATTGCATTTCACTCAGTTTAATGATAGATTCTAACTTCATTTATGTTGTGATAATATTTCTAGAGACTTCCTGCTGAGCAAGTTCAGCCTGCAACACTTGCTGAAACAGATAGAAGAAATGCTGAAATGTTTAGAGTTCTTCAAGAAAACATGAAATCCTCAGATCCTATTTGGAAAGTTAAGGGAAGAGATGAACTATACCATAGAGGGAAATCACAGTGATGAAGTTTTCAATTATATTCAAGGGATGTCAGGTCACTTTTAAGGGCATGATAAGAAGGCTTTGGGTAGATCAAATCAACAGTTTAATTTCTTTGCTGTGCAGAGAAGGTTAAGAGATCTCTGATTGAAGTAAAGGAAAGTATTTGAAAAGTAATACAGGCTTGACAGAACGGGGATTGAACATTTCAGTGCTCTGCCACACCTGAACAAACTTCAAACCTGGAGAAAAGGTTTCAGCTCTTCATTAAAAATGGTGTGAGAAATATAACATTTCCCCCTCCCTTCCTTCATTGCAACTCAGTCATGAAAATGTTTTGAAAACATAATTAAATGCATAGCTGTGTGAGCTCAGGCAGGACTTGAACTTTTCGGCGGTCTACTAGCCAAATACCAAGAGATTCTGAATTTTGGCTAGTGGATTTTGCTCATTTACTAGCCATCTAGACTACTTAATTTTCACCTCTATAAATAA
>JAOEHV020432233.1:0-10414 GCA_025447995.2 Isaurus tuberculatus | reverse complement strand
TACTACTACTACTACTACTACTACTACTACTACAACTACTACTACTACTACTACTACTACTACTACTACTACTACTAACTATACTACTGCTACTACTACTACTACTCAAACTACTACTACTACTACAACTACTATTACTACTACTACTACTACAACTACTATTACAACTATTACTACTGCTACTACAACAACTACTATTACTACTTCTACTAGGGTGGTCTCGGTCGCATGCTTCATCAATACAAAACATGAATTATCCGCTCATTAAATTTTGTGTTTGGTTCCTCTGATTAAATTTATCGTCAAAATAATGTCGATTGAAGCATGGCTTAAGAACGTTATCTTAAATCAAATCTTAATCTGTGTATTTTTGGCGAATTTTAATCATGCCTCAAGTTTTCGTCACAAGCTCTCACAGCAAAGTTCTGAATACCGTAATTAAACAAATCAAATCACTATTTCCTTATAATTAATCTACCCAGCTTGCGCCCGTCAGTCTAGCTACATTCTGAAAAAAGTCGTTCCGCTTAAGACAAAAAGATTCCGGTAGGTTTAATGTATCAGGAAACAACTTGCTTTTAAAGGTTGAAAGAGCCTGTTGTGTTTATAGATCACTGCTTAAACACCTCAAACCACAAAATAGATGGTTTACTTACACACAAAGCTTGAGGAATGGCTCTATACGATTCTGACGCCAAAAGACACTCAAACGCATGTGGGTGTTTTAGGAGTATCACCAGACTTCTGGCGCAATCATTAGGGCCTACAAGTCTGTTCTGGTACTTGTTAGAGCTTGTATCACAAAATAAATAATATAGATGATGAGAAAGATTATTTTTTTCAAACTGAAAGAATAGTTGAATAAGTAACTTAGCTTAAAGAACTGTTTAGTAGTAGCAGTAGTTGCAAAATTAACAACAATTGTGGTCGATAATTGTTGAGTCTAGACCAAAATTGTATAACTTATAGGGTTCCACACTCGATGAAGTCTGTTTTATTTTTCCTCCAGGCCTTTCTTTTCACTCGGTTCAATTCATCAATGAACAGATCACTTTAATTTGATATTTTAAGGTTGTAGGAAATGGTTGTAAATCCTATCCAATCAAATCTAAATCTATCCAATTCTATCTTTCAATTGGTTTATCCATAATGACTGACATTGGCTGACTTTTCCTAAAATTGTATGAATAATTTTTTGGGATCGATTAACAGTAATTTTAGCTTTTATTTTCCAAGTGAAACTGTATCATTTTTTAAGTTTTGTTTCCAAAGCTTAAATTGTGTTCGCTTCGAGTACACAAAAAGTTTTAGAACGAAATACTATTTATAATCAAAGAGCGATTTATCCTAGAAAATTTGGTAGAGATCTGAGCCAATACTCTTTTCAATATCCAGAAAAAAAGTTTTTTTCAAGATATTCACGCGTTATGTGGTACAATAGGCTTTCTACCTGATGTATCAAGTGATAGATGATGCCCAAAGGGCCAGTTAGCTAATGAGAGCTCGAATGTATCTTTCTCTTTGTAGAAAAAAGGCTGAGAATGTGCGTCCAGATGCTTTTAATTGATAAAGTAACACCAAAACAAGGGTATTTATTTTCTTTCATTGTTAGAGTTGCATCTATTTCCCTTTTGAAATAAGATGTTTGAAACCTCATCACCGCCAAAAGAAGTAAAATGCGGGTTTGAATTGAAGCATTTGGCCTTCTAAAAAGCCGGAAAACTTGCGTACATCGCAATGCTTGCTGTAGATAAAACAGTATTATACCAAAAACCAGGGTTCTTAATAAAAGATGTGTTTTATTTCAACAATATTTTAAAATTGCCTCTCTTTCCATTTCGATCCAAGAGTTTTAAAATACATTTTCAGGAGAATTAAAAAAAATGAACCTTCGAATCGAAGACATGTCTGTCTTTCTGAAAAAGCGCGGGAAACGTGCCTCGCAGTTCTCGTTTTTGTTAAAACAAAACGATACTAAAATCAAACGTCCAATCAAAGATGATTATTGTTCATTATTTCCTAAAAATGCTTTTCTTTCCATTTTGATCTAAGAAATTTGAAACATTATTTTAGGGGAAAAAATAGCGCAAATTTGAGTTGAAGGCGTGTTTGAGTTTCTGCAAAAAAGTCAAAAACGTGCGCCGTTTGAAAAGGGCGGGAAAAGTGCCAAGAATGCAATTCTAAAGTAATAGAAGCACTGCAATTGGTTGAAAAATAGGATTTATATCGAGCTTTTTCATTGGGCTATTTTACTTTGAATAGGTTTCACATTCGTTCATTCACATTCATAGCTTCCCTGATATGACATTTTTCACTGATATGGTTTTCACTCACTGCTTGATCATATTGACCAAATCGTATATCAAATAGGATTTTCAACAATTGAAAAGGACTTAATGATGATGAAGAAGTGCTGAAACATGGTAAAGCGAGTACTTTGCCAACCGCGGCAAGTCAAACTTTCTCATAAACCATTAACGAAGCAAATTAATGTAAAGTATAAGTCAAAATAACAAAAAAAAGTAAAAAACCTCGTTATAGAGAATATCACTCAAATGATAAAAGAAAATACAAACATTGCTTCCAAAATGAAACCGTAAACAATAAGCTAAAGAACTATTGTTGATTTTTTTTTAAATTTCCATTCAGACCATGTGGTTAGAAGAGTAAGAGACTTTGTAGACGTATAATTGTTTGGGTTCAATTCACAGATAAAGAAGGAGCGAAGGTCAATCTCTTTAGTGAGAGGTGTGGTGCCAGTGATTATGGCAATAACTCTTGTTTGTGTTTTAATTTTTTGTATATTTCTAAGGATCTTAGCCTTAGGTTCTGTTTTTGTATGGTAACATAGTCGCGCATTCAAGCATGCGTCCGTTTGTTCGCTAGTCCATTTGTCTGGCGATGGATATTAATCCACCAAACCGTTAAGATTATGAGATAAAGTGAAATGAACAAAAAAACAAGTATAAACATAGGAACACGTGTTAGAAAAAACGAAGACCACAGACCTAAAGAATCTTCTTTGGTAATTTTACACCTGTTAAAGCGAACTAGCATATCTTTATCATTTGAATATGTTTCCAAAAGCCTAAGTATTTCGGAGCGGAATTGCGTGAAAACTAACGTTTCCTTTTGTCCATTAGTTTGCGCGGACTATATAATCATTAACTAAACTGAAAAGAGCCGAAAATTTCAATAACGAGTGATGCACGATATCTTGTCAGAGCCAAAAAGTAGTTTGAATAACTACTGAAATGAGATTTTGGAGTAGCAGTGAACTGCTTGAAAACAACCCTCGTATTCAACCATTAGTTTTCGTAATTGATGATCAATAACTAAGTTGAAGAGAGCTGAACATTTTAATGGCAGTTCCTGTGGGGCACATAGTCAGAGCCCAAGAGTAGTTTGAATAACTATAGAAGAGCCATACTGGCTGCCTTGTGTCTGATTTGTGTGAGAGTGGAGAGGTGGGCCCCATAGAGAATCTAGTCAATAATAGGATTAACTTGTCCAATCAGTCTTTCAGGCACCATATTGTTATCAACCCTATATTTTGCAAGATAAGGGATCTTTTGACCATTATGTATAAACGTTATCTTTCAATGATTAGTCATGTACAGCGGTCACGTTATTATTGGCGCGTTATGTTTTGGCTCCAATCATATTTATTAATTGTTATTGGTAAAACAAAATAATTTGTTGTAGTTTTACCTGTTTGTACCTCTGTAGTTTAAGCCTCTTATTTAATGGCATATAGATGTTATAGATTTGATACTCGTTTAAGTAGATATTTTAAAAAAGCGTGCGTTAATTGCGCGTAGGTAAAACACGAAATTTAATAAACTCTCGGTATGAATGTTTTATCAGTTTGTTTCTCTTCTTACAGAAATGATTATATTCGATCCAAAGTTGATTCACACGCCTTTTATAGATTAAGGCTGGTCAAAGCCTGGCCCCGCATTCTTACTATATAGTTTGCCTTGCTAACTGGTCATTCTTTTGAATAATCTAACATTCCGCCCTTCCCTAGCTAAAAAAATGAATTGTGACTCTTAATAATTGTTTCTGTCGATCTATTATCTATTGGCGATATAATAAATTTACAGCTCGTTTCACTTAATGTACACTAATATGACAGGAAAAGCATGTTAGCTTATGATTTTGAAGAAATAACTACATATCTCTCCTTGATTTGAAACTTGTTGTTCTTATACATCTATGAAATTTTTTTTTTCGTTGTTATAAGAGAACGGCAGCACATTTGCAATCATTTAGCGCGCTTTTCGATATGTTATCATTAATCGATTAATTATATATCTAAACTAAACAAAATGTTACATGTGTGCTTGAAAATTAAACTTGATCCCAGGGTTTTTCACTTGGCCAAACCCCAAACTAAGGAAAGTGTCCTAGGAACGAGTTTGTTTAAAGATGTGTGTTTTAAAAGCTTTTCGTATTGAAAATTTCTCACTTTTTGCTTCGATCATTCCTGATAAACGATCGAAGATAAAGTTCTTACCTCCAAGCAACTATGTACACGTAATACAATTTTATGAATAAAAATTAGCACAATGATAAGTTTCGGATTGATTAATGTCAGTAAATACTTTACTATTAAACTATAGAACAGAAGAATCCATAACTTAGTAGTTTACAAAACAAAACAAAACGGCGGCCATATATTTTTAGCAGGAGCCAGTGAGTATGCTACTCACGGATTGATTAATGTCAGTAAATACTTTACTATTAAACTTAAGATTGCATCGATCAACCGAATCTATAGAACAGTTGATTCCATAACTTAGTAGTTTATACGAGGCGCATGCAGAACCGATCTCCAACAAAACGGCGGCCATATATTTTTAGCAGGAACCAGTGAGTATGCTACTCACTGATTGATTTAGCAGGAGCCAGTGAGTATGCTACCCTCGAATTAATGGAACAGGTTAATTTTAGCCGGTCCATCAATGTCAACCAAACGTGTAAGGATAGTGTTGTGATGAATTTGTAACGCCACGTAGCTGAACGTTACTGAAGGATCATCGCGGAAATTTTTGAAGTTTAATTATTTGCGAAAGAGAAGCCATTTGGCTTAAAAGCTCCAGAGATTCTAACCCGTCACATCTACCTGCTTTATCCAATGCAGCGGTCCTACAAACTGAATTATAAAACTACAGCTCTTCCGCAGGGTTATGAAGCTACATGCAACGGTCAATGGTTCCATGAAAATTAATTTCAATCCCAAAAACTGTAGCTTTATAACTCAGTTGGAAAGAGCGCTGTATTATCGGTATTGCAGAAGCCACGGGTTCAATACCAGTTTCTTCCCTAGCTTTCGCAATTAGTTAGTCACAACTCACACACTAGATATTGAACACAGGGTTAAAAGGTTTAGTATTTTCAAAGCACGATATAGGCTACGATCTTTATAAGTATACCAATAAAGTTAGAAGAGAATAGAGGAGGGGCGGAAAGGAAGGAAGGAAGTTGAGTATGCCCTCTTTTGAAATTTAACCATTTGTTTATGTGTTAAGTTTCATATGGAACACCATCAATATTTTTTCCTTCTTCGAATAATTGCGGGCGTGTAAAGGTGTCAGTAAGCTTGTAATTCCTTGTTACGGAAATTTATGTTTTGAAAATTTCTTTCCAATAATCAACAAGGATACTAAACCAAAATATTTAAGAAATAAGACACGGCAACTGTGTTTGTACAGGCTAATATAAACCGAGGTGCGTTTGGGAGAATTCGAGAGCTGATAGTACAAACACGAGACCGAAGGTCGAGTGTTTGTACCTGCTCGAAAATTCTTTCAAACCCACCATCAGTTTGCTCCTTATAAACGAACTTCAAAACTCTACAGTTGCAAGAAACGTAAAACTTTTTTTCGTAGTCTAAACGTTTTAAAATGTAGTTTTAAGAAAACGCATTAGAGCTAGGATGTCTTCAAATTTCTTTAAACGAAACTGCATTAAAAAGTGTAAAGAACTTATTTCACCAAATTCAAGATTCGTTATCGCTTGCATTAAAAACAAACGTGCACAAATCCATTTGAACCATCGCTAAACATGTCAACTACTGGTTTGCTCAATGTTCTACAGCTAGTCTTTCCACCTTTGCTGCTTGATTATGCGTTGGAGCGTCAGGTTGGACATTTTGACATTTGAATTTTTCTTATATTTGG
The DNA here is from genome assembly GCA_025447995.2 of Isaurus tuberculatus. Taxonomy (NCBI): domain Eukaryota; kingdom Metazoa; phylum Cnidaria; class Anthozoa; order Zoantharia; family Zoanthidae; genus Isaurus; species Isaurus tuberculatus. Next base: position 4,229 of record JAOEHV020432233.1, on the reverse strand, counting down.
AGGACATTTAGAATACGAATTTTCAATTCAACTTTTGAGAACAAAACAGCGAACATTTTCAAAACTCATTTGCGCGGCGTTGTGACTTAGGCCCTGTTTATATGAAAAAAGGTTGTCCCGGGACGAAGGGATATCTCACCTAACCAAGTTACTCGGGGCGAGACAACTTTTCATACATTTCTCTGTAAAACGCAGCCAACTGTTTATATGACGTCACGAGACGAAGGGTTGTCTCGGGTGCCGGAGATAACTCGCCTAGCCGAGGCGAAATTTCCTTTCAAACCGAGATAACTTCGTCCTTATAAACAGTTTGTCCCTTCTACCCGGGACAACTCGAGTGTTTATGCTTAAAGTTTCCCACGTTTGATTGCTTGCCCCGGGCCAGATATTTTTCATGTAAACACACGGCAAAGTGGTTCCGGGTTCAAAACCTCATATAAACTGCAGGTCAAGTTGTCCCGGCTGGAAGGGACAACCCTTTAACCCGATATCATAAAAACAGGGCCTTAATCGTGTTCATTCATTCAATGACCAAAGTTAACTTTTAGCAATAAGATGTTTTCTTTGAACTCTCTTTAATTTTACTGAATGAAAAATAATCAAGGGTTCATTTTATATCTATTTTGTAACTGAATTTAAGTGTTTTATCGGAGTAAACAAAACACGATAACAGAAAAGTGCATTTCGACTTTTGGTTTGTCGGCTTGTAGATTTCTTTTGAATTTTGCAACATCTGAAATGAAACTTGAGTTAAACGCCTTTGGTTAATGTTTTTTACAAAGAGAGTATTGATAGGTTTGGAGAGAAAACCCGAGAGAAAATAATATAAAAACCAATAAAGATATTTGAACTATCTTTAACACCGAAATTTTTCTTGTGATGTCTTTTAATAATTTGTAGCTCCAAAATCGACTTGTTCGTTTGAACTCCGTTAGATCTGAACTGGTGATTCCTTCTGGTATATTTTATTTTTGGTTTAAAAAACCTCAAATTTTACGGTATGTAGAGCGCTGATTAGTTTTTTTGTAAAATTATGTGACGTCAAAACCGTGTTTGTATTGGCTAATATTAAACACCTCTCAACCAATCAAAATGCGCGTATTATTCGAATTATGTTATATTATCACTTAAATGGAAAAGGAATACTAACTATATACAATTTTTCCAATGTTTTTTGTTTCTGTTGTTTTTTTTTGTTTTTTTTTATAACTGCATCCATAACTAATTTAGTATCGATTTGTTTGGAAAAGAAAGTAACAACCACATAAAAATACCTTTAATCATCTTTACAATTATTAACGAAAATAAAAGGATAGGTGCTGGGGCTCGATGGATTAACCATATAGGGGCTAAACTAGCCAGCCAACCAAAACTCTATTTTCATTGAGTACGTTTTTGATAGGTTAAATTTAGGGAAATAAAAAAAAATGAAGCCTGAAGCACTGTCATGCAATAATTGCTTTTTAATTCACTATTAAATCATACCACTGATTTGTAATTTACAATTATTGTAAATTATGAATGGTATAATTTTATAGTTTAAAATGATTTTTCTTTTAATCATGATTTTGAATGACTTCATTTTAGACCTACATCAAGCTCAAATAAATTCTGCTAATTGTCGATATAATTGCATCCAAAATGTTTCATACAGCCAAAACTGAGATTTTCTGTTGTTCTGCCCGTAATCCGTTATTTTTAATGTCATTTCTTATCTCATATCTTGTAGGCTTACAGGTTACTCAAGCAGCAGCTGGAATATCTCAGCTGTCTTTGTCGGGGCCTCCTGAGAAGTTCTTGAAAACTGTTCTTCTTGTCCCCTTAGTGTTTTACCGATTTAGTCTGTGATCGGAATGTTTTTCTTTTCTTATACTCCTTTTCACATCCTCATTGGCAATAACTTCTGCTTTAGTAGTTCTTTTGTTCAAATTTCCTATTTTTATCTTTCCTTATCTGCAATTTTTTCAGTATCGGCTGTAATTCATCCTTCATATTGTCTGCTTTTCTTTCATAGTTCTTTTTTTTTCAAATTCATCCAGCCATGCCGTCCGTGTCCTTTCCTATCATTTTTTCTCAAGTGACTGGTTCTCTTCCTGTAGATTCTCTTGTACTTGGAATCCGTTTGATAAGCTTATGTAGAAATGCATGCAAGTATTGGTATCACGTGTGTGCAGTTACCTAGTATCTACACCCACAAAGATAGGCACTAAGACCACGCTGGTATTCGGAACTGCTCCGTTACCGCTTTGTCCTGGGAATGAAAACATTATATCTGTTCTTGACTTGGTTCATTCGTAGCAAATTGTGGAGCTGGTACATGAATATAATTATTTTAAGTTTAATAACAAAACTTAATCATTGTTTTTTACAAAGAACGTCTAGTTTTGGGAACAAAGCTGAATGTTGAACGCAGGGTTAAAAGGCTTAGTATTTTCAAAGCACGATATAGGCTACGATCTTTATAAGTATACCAATAAAGTTAGAAGAGAATAGAGGAGGGGCGGAAAGGAAGGAAGGAAGTTGAGTATGCCCTCTTTTGAAATTTAACCATTTGTTTATGTGTTAAGTTTCATATGGAACACCATCAATATTTTTTCCTTCTTCGAATAATTGCGGGCGTGTAAAGGTGTCAGTAAGCTTGTAATTCCTTGTTACGGAAATTTATGTTTTGAAAATTTCTTTCCAATAATCAACAAGGATACTAAACCAAAATATTTAAGAAATAAGACACGGCAACTGTGTTTGTACAGGCTAATATAAACCGAGGTACGTTTGGGAGAATTCGAGAGCTGATAGTACAAACACGAGACCGAAGGTCGAGTGTTTCTACCTGCTCGAGAATTCTTTCAAACCCAACGAGGTTTATATTAGCCTGCAACAAAGACTGTTGCCGTGTTTTGTTTCTTTTATAAAATAACATTTACAAGCAAAGCAAGAAGCATAGAAGGAAAATATCTTTATCGCCAACGGCGTCAATTTTTCTATTCCATATTGTCTGCTTTTCTTTCATAGTTCTTGTTTTTCAAATTCATCCAGCCATGCCGTTCGTTTCCTTTCCCATCATTTTTTCTCAAGTGACTGGTTCTCTTCCTGTAGATTCTCTTGTACTTGGAATTTGTTTGATAAGCTTATGTAGAAATGCATGCAAGTATTGGTATCACGTGTGTGCAGTTACCTAGTATCTACACCCACAAAGATAGGCACTAAGACCACGCTGGTATTCGGAACTGCTCCGTTACCGCTTTGTCCTGGGAATGAAAACATTATATCTGTTCTTGACTTGGTTCATTCGTAGCAAATTGTGGAGCTGGTACATGAATATATTTATTTTAAGTTTAATAACAAAACTTAATCATTGTTTTTTACAAGAACGTCTAGTTTTGGGAACAAAGCTGAATGTTATGAGTATGTTTCAAAGATTTCAAGTTTTCCCCTTAGTTATTCGGAGTATTGGGTTTACATTTGTTTATGTTTTCTATTTGACCAAACCGAGCAAAAGTATAACTGTAAGATTCAGTATTTAGCCGCCGCCGACAAGAAAGAAGTATATATATAGTAATTTTAATTACGGAACTGCAATTTATTGTTATAAAATTCACGTTTTAGTGCCAATGCTACAATTAACATTGCATGAACCAACGAACCTTAGCCGAAAAACATTGTTTTCGTAATTTTCTTACTTACTTTTCACTTACTTACTTACTTACTTACTTACTTACTTACTTACTCACTTACTTACTTACTTACTTACTTACTTACTTACTTACTCACTCACTTACTTACTTACTTACTTACTTACTTACTTACCTAGTCATGGATCACACTGTAGCTGTTCTTCCCCATAAAACTTTGGCTGCCGTTTGTGTTGAATCCTACTTCGTAATCCTTCGTTTACTACAGACAGGTAAAATGACTTGCTGAAGGACGCAACATAGTAGCCGTAATGAGTTCGGAGTTACAACGTTAGAGCTATACGAACCATCAAACTTAAATCCTAGAGCTTAAGGCTAAGGTATTTCGTGCCAGGTTGTGTATTTCAGCCAAGCAACTTAAGGTTGAAGTTTTATGATCATCGCAGAGGACAAGCTGGCGAAGGGATAACGTTGAAAACGTCAACCCCTTACAGTACTTATACCTTGCGCAGTTGGTAATATCTATGCCTTCCAACCACAAGGTCCCAGGTTCGATTCCTCGGCTGTACCGAAAATTGAACATTTGTGTGACCTTCT
>JAOEHV020432130.1:0-10414 GCA_025447995.2 Isaurus tuberculatus | reverse complement strand
AGCCCCCCCCCCCCGCTAAAGTGCTTGCAAAAAATAAACCCCCCAGGGGGCTTAATAGAAAAAATATGGCAAGGAAAAAAAATATTCTTTTCAGTTTTGTATCTTAAGCTAACGTTTGTTCCATTTAATTTATAATATGAAAATTTTCACCCATCTTTCAGCTAGTTAACTTGACATATTTGAAGTAATTACAACACCTAAAGTTTTTAAAGCTACTGAAAATTATAATTTTTTTTCCATTCAAAATTAAAAACATAGAGTGCTATTCATTATTAAATTCTTAAAAAAAAACTTTCATCTTTCCAGGGTATTTACTAAGGTTTGTTTCAAAAATGTAGGTGCAATTTTGTAGCCTCCATGTTAAACAAAAGAACTTTAAAAAGACAACGACATCAGTTGTCTTTACGCATGAACTGCTAACAATAGTCAACACGACCTGTCGCTCCGTTAAATTGTGCCTTGGTGCGTGAATTTTAACCTGTTGCGTGAACTCGAGCGTTGAATTTTTTGCGTTGTAATTCAGCGTTCTTTAAGATCACACGGTTTTCATTAAATATTGTTTTACTTTTCGGAAAATTAATTTGTTTCTGCACTGTTGAATTTTGGGGAATTTTTTGTTTTAAACCAATTCTTTGCCTCGTTAAGAACAAATAGCAGAAAGTGTGTAAAAATACGCCTCTTTAACACAGAACAAAAAACTAGAAACGCCTTTTCTCGTTTTTTTTTTCAGAAAATTCTTGTGATACACTGTCCCTCTGAAGACACAGTTAGATTTTTTAAGTCGATTAACTTTTCAGAAAGAATATAAAAAAGATTGCCTATAGAATTTAGAAATTTGGAAAATTTTGCCATTGAACGAATTTTAAAAATGAAAACGTTCTCCCGCAAAACAGTATTTTTTTTTAAATTTAAACATTTGCTCTTAGAGAAACTTACTTTGAAACAAAATCTGAAGTTGTCAAAAATAACTTTAACTTTCTTCTTTTTTATATTTGAAAAAACAGATTTCTGTAGTTCGCCGATTTTTTTATTTACACAGTTAAAATACCTTGAATAATAAATGGTGTTGAACTGTTTTGCGGGTAATACCCGTCTGAAAGCCGCCATATATGGAATATATCTCGTCCACTCTTTCGAGTAATTATTCACGATACAAATGAACATTCTTTGCCACAATTGATCCCTTGGTCTCCATTAAAAATGGCGGTTCAGGAAAACAATTCTGGTACAAAATGAATTCAATGCTGTAAAATGGGAAATGCGGCTTTCATTGTTTTTGGAGGGTAAATCTCGCAATTTTAAGACAAGGTAAGCCGAATTTTTTCTAAGTCGTAGCTTCTTCAACTAACAGAAAAATATCCTGTACACCTATAGCAGGTTTTTTAAAAGAAAGAAAACAATTCGTTCAAACTGTAAAGCTTTAACTTTTAGAAACTTAAAATTCTATCTTTCAAGGAAGAAGTGAATTTTGTGTTTATCGTCGGAAGACTATGATTCGGAACTTGAAAGCTAAATATCTAAAGTAGAAAACTTGTGACGTATCGTTTGGGGAAAAGCTGATTTCAAGTTCCGAATCACTAAGTTTGAATAGATTCTGTGAAGTACAGCCCAGTGTTACTTTAAAATTCTTTATACTATGACATTTATACTGTTTAAGTTGAAATAAGTTTTGATAATAGCAAATGGCAAGGTAGTGTGTTAACTTAGGCAAAACTTAGATTGTGGATATGACAACTCAATACAATAAAATACATAAATTAATAATAGTTTTAGTTGTACGAGGGCAGCTCACAAATATACTTTTAGTTTAATTTTAAGAATTTTAAAATCGAATCACTTGCAAATAGGAACAAAATAACAGTAAAGTTTTGGCATAACTTTTTTTTCCCAAAAACAAGTATATTTTTTATGATCATCACCGTAGGTAGTGTAAGGAGCTGACGTTTCGAGCGTTAGCCCTTCATCAGAGCAATTGTAATTTAGACAAATCAAGGTTGAAATTTATGATCATCACCGTAAGTAGTGTAAGGAGCTGACGTTTCGAGCGTTAGCCCTTCATCAGAGCAATTGTAATTTAGACAAATCAAGGTTGAAATTTATGATCATCACCGTAAGTAGTGTAAGGAGCTGACGTTTCGAGCGTTACCTTCATCAGAGCAACTGTAATTTAGACAACTCAAGGTTGAAATTTTTATGATCATCACCGTAAGTAGTGTAAGGAGCTGACGTTTCGAGCGTTAGACCTTCGTTAGAGCAACTGTAATTTAGACAACTCAAAGGTGAAACTTTTTGATCTTATGAGCGTATAACGTTGTCTTGGGCATTGGCGTTGACGCTAACGTTTTCTTTGGCATTAACGTTGACGCTAACGTTGTTTTTAGTATTGACGTTGACACTAACGTTGACTTTCGAGTTGGCGTTAATGCTAACTTCGTCTTTGACATTAGCGTTGACACTTACGTTGCCTTGGTGTTGACGCTATCGTTAGAGTTAACGGGTTTTTACTACCTTTGGCAATAGTAGTACCAGACATTTTTTAACCCCTTGTAAGACCAAACCTTAATTGTAATAAACTAAAAACAAAACAAAAATATGTTTATTTTTAACTCTAACAGGGACTGCCTTTCTCAGGGGGCGGTCATTTATTAATGGACATGAGGCTGGGTGAACTTGTTCTTCTTATTCTTGTAACCAAGTTAGTATGTGGATCATTGAGTCAAGTGCAGTCACAACAGAGCGACTTAAAAAACGCTCGAAAACCTCATATTATCATGATAGTAGCGGATGATTTGGTATGTCGACCTAATTACCTAGCGTTTTTATTAACTTAATTGATTACTTTTGTACGTACCGTCCAACTTTCTTACATTTAAACTTATCTAGTAATCTTTTTATCTATTCATCCTATCATCATCCTATTTACTAATCTGTCTACCTACAGGGCCGTAAGTAGGGGGGAGGGGTGCGCGCCCCTCCCATCACAGGCCAAAAAAGTCCACAGCAGCTTGCTCTATTAAAATGAAATTCAATATCATAGGAAATTTAGAAATTGTTTTATTGCTTAAAAAAATCTCAAAATTTCTACAAATGTTTACTTAATCCATAAGAAAACACTATAGTATCAAGTCAAGTTAAATCTATTCGATTGTTTGTCATTCAAATTTTAATCTGGAAAGCGCCAACTCAAACCAGAATGAAAGAAATTCATTACCTTTTTTCTCACATTTCTCTCCATTGTGTTTACGATTGAGAAACGTTATGTATGGTAAACCACGATCTACAACATTAACCCCTCCCCCTCCCTGAAATATGATGGCGTGGGTCCGCTATGGTTTGCACCTCCACACGCTACCCCTTCCCAACAGCTCCCTTCTACGACCAGGGCCGATATGCTTATTTATTTACTTCCTAATTATTTTACTATCTGTTAATCTAACCATCTTCCTACGAATATTTTGGTTTGTTACGTTGCCCGCGACTAGCTACTAAGCTAAATCCTTTTTCGAGCCTAGTGGCCAACGGAGCCGGCGCTTATCTCCGGTATCTGTAGTATTGAGCAGATGAGAGTCATTAACTCCCCCTGGATGGGACACTAATCCATCGCAGGTTAGCTCCCAGCCGAAGCTGGTACTCATTTGCCAACCTCGTAAGGATGGAAAGCTGAGTAAGCTTTGGGGGTAAAGAAGGTCAACTGCGCCAACCACTCCGCCGTACGACAAGCTTCATTGTACTTAAATTTGATTTTTTTTTAGGGTTGGGATGACGTCAGTTTTCACGGCTCGCCCCAGATCCCTACTCCTACACTGGACGCGCTAGCCAATACTGGCGTGATTTTGAACAATTATTATGTGTCTCCGATGGACACGCCTACAAGGGCTTCCTTCATGACCGGCAAATATCCGCTACGTTTAGGTAAGATCTTATATAAACTTAAGCTTCCTGTAGTTATTGTGAACGAGTTTGTACGGCGCTTATTTAGCAACGACGTTTGTGAACGATCTTCTGGGTTTAAGTAGTCGACCCAAGCCATTGCAAAAAAAAGCCTGAAAAAAAATTTTATGCGCAATATAGTAATCGCTCAATGTAATTTCATCCGTTAACGTAGTAGAACTTTACGCTTACGCTTTTCTGCTTCGCATTCAGGTCTTCAACACGACAGTATACATAACAGGCAGCCAATGGGAGTCCCTTTGAAGGAGAAATTCCTCCCTGAATATTTGAAGGAGCTGGGTTACAGTACACACGCAGTCGGCAAGGTTCGTCCATTTAATTGTAATAGAAGTTTCTACAACACATACGAATACTATAGTGACATGCGCAACTCAAACAGCTTATTGCATACGAGCATTAGCGAGTCAGCAACACCATTCCTGTTTTCTTACATTTGTTATTGGTGGCAGAGTTGAGCAAAGTTAGTCGACTCGATCCCCTTTGCATCCAATTTCGCAGGGTTTTTTTGCAAATTTTGTCCATCTCACGCAGGTAAAATATCAGCTAAAAATATAAAATATCCATAAGCATCACGCTTCTACTTTTTCTTATTATCTTGTTGGGGAATCTTTGCTAATTGTTAACTATAACATGTTGATGAGGCATAATAAGGTTGAACCAGCCGTCTATGGCTGCTAACATCAGGCTCACTTTTATTTACGGTAAATTTAAGGGGTAATAACCGCTACCAACGTGGCCTTAGTGCTCATATTAGTGGCTGAAAGTTTTTATTTTTGGCGTGCATTGAGTTATTAGCCTTTAATTATCTTTTCAGTCACAACCCACAAAAGTTACGGGTGAACCCGGGTCAGCTGCCTATAGTGCCTCTAACTTCTGAGCTACGCTGCGTTACTAATGATTTCCGTTTCTAATTATTGACTAATGTTGATTTTGTTATTGTTTCCTCAACTTTTGTCTTAGTGGCAATTGGGGTTCTTTGCCAAAGATTACACACCAACCTCCCGCGGTTTTGATTCTTTCTATGGCTTCTGGGGGTCTGGTGAGGACTACTTCAGCCACGTTGCGGAAGATGGCAATTATGGCCTCGACCTCAGAAAAAATATGGACGTAAGTAGTTAACAGAATTTGTTGTCATTGTTTGTGCTATTGCCGTGATTGTTGTCTTAGTTATTGGCCAGCTTCATTACCTTTGCTGTTGTTCTTATATTTGTCAGTGTCTTTATCGTTGTCACTGTCTTTTCATTCCTAATACTTTTTTGATCATCTTCATTATAACCCGCATCACCAACCTCACAACTAATTCAATCATCACCATCACAAACATTGCTGTCATCATCATCACCATCACCATCAGCATCACTGTCATCACGAACATCACCATCATCATAATCATCACCATCACCATCATCTTCATCATCATCACCCTCACCATCATCGTCGTCGTCGTCACCATCATCATCCCCATCATCATCATCACCATCACCATCACCACCAACATCATCATCATCATCATCCTCACCACCATCATCATCCTCACCATCATCATCTCAATCATCGTCATTGCTATCATCATTATTTTATCCAGCTTTTGAAGAAATAAATTCTATGATTTGATTTAGACACCTTAAACCTGTAGCATATGTTATTAAGTCAAGCTATTTTCTTCTTTGCCGTAAACTTCACAGGTTGTTTTTAACGAAACCGGTATCTATGGCCCTGACTTGTTCTCGCGAGAAGCCGATAAAGTCGTTGGAGGTCATGATGGAAATCAACCTTTGTTTCTGTATTTTGCACAGCAAGCAGTGCATGTCGGGAACTTAGATGACCCTCTTCAGGCCCCGCAAAAATATCTTGACCGCGTGAAGCACATTCAAGACGAGAGAAGGCGAACATATGCTGGTGAGACCTTGAAAAAACTCTACGTACCTGTAAATTATCGATTAGCCTATTGGAGGAGTAACGTTGGCCTAGTGGTTATCACTCACGCCTCCCACCACTACGGACCCGAGTTCGAATCCTGGGGATCGCACGCGGTCTGAGATTGTCGACCTCATTCTGACTCCGATTGGTTTTTCTGATCTCTGGTTTTTACCCCCTCAATAGAATCGACTTTCACGCCAAAATCTGTGCCGCTGACCGCTTAAACATTAGCCTCTGGCTAGGGAGATTGGGCAACCACTCCCTGCGTGTAAAGACGTTAAATAAAAAGACTAATTCCAAAATGTTAAACAAAATTAATAAAAAGCTAGTAACTATAATCTAATAACTTACGAACTAAAATTAGAACGTTAAAAAGAAATTCATAAATAGATATCTATGTTTAATTACAAATTGTACGCTCGCTTAAAAAGATATGTTTTTACTTTAGATTTCAAAGTATCTAATGACTTGCAGCTTTTTGTGTCATCAAGCAGGGCGTTCCATACTTCTGGGGCTATGTAAGCGAAGGCCCTTCAACTATAGGTCTTTAGACAGTACTTGGGTTTAGCAAGGAGTCCCTTACTAGTTGAACGTAGATCGCCTTACAGCTTTGAGTGCCAATGATGGGCCCACTAAGTTGACCTGCTCCCAACAGTTATGGCTTCATAGCTCAGTTGGTAAGAGCGCTTTAGATTGTACGCAGAGGTCAATGGTTTGTATCCCGGGGGGATCCTCTAATTCATTTACTTAAAGTAAGTGCACAAAAGTGTAAAACCAATCACAACTTCTTTACTCGATATAGTTTTTGTAACCGGTAGCTATGGCTACGTACAGTATTAAACAAATAAATCCAATAGTCCGTGATATTATTTCATCCAAACATAATTCCTCAAACCTGTAGCTATGTTAACAGAATCAGACGAATAAATGCAGGGGTCGCTGAGCAGGGGGGCAACGGGGGCAATTGCCCTTCCCCCTTTTTTTACCCCTGACTTTAACTAGTTTTAGTTCCTATTAAGATGTGGGCACTCCACCTCAAAAGTTTGCTTCCCCCCCCCTTCAACCTTAAAAACGCTCTGCAGCCCTTGAAATGAAGTCCTTTATATCATCTCATCCAAAGTTCACTTATAGTTTTTCTTTACCCTTAGCTATGGTAACAGCTTTGGACGACTCTGTCAAGACCTTAATTCAAACGTTGAAACGAAATGGATTATATGAAAACTCCGTCATCGTGTTTACGACCGATAATGGTGCAGCAGCCGGTGGATTGGATCTTAGTGCCGGCTCTAATTACCCCCTGCGTGGTGCCAAAAACACTGTGTGGGAGGGAGGGGTTAGGGCCGTGGGATTCGTACACAGTCCCCTCATAAAGAAAAACCGTAAGTTTTGACTTTGTTCTGTTTGTGAAGACAAGTATTTATTGACTATATGCTCAGGTTAACAATATTATGTACAGCATTTGTGTCATGTTAGCTCAAGTCTCTATAAGATGCACACTTCTCTAAGACAGACTGTTGCGACTGGTCCCGACGGTGTCCGTCTTAAAGGGGTTCGACTGTAATACCATAAGGAGCCAAAAGTGCAAGAATAATTTTTTTACGCGTTTTTCTCAGAATTTTGGTTCCACAATAATCCAATTTTATCATCAAACAACTAACACTGAGTAAAATATTTTTCAAAAATATGTTTAATATTCGTATCTTGTGGCTTAGATAAAAGCATTGTCATTTATCGTTCTCCTTAAAAGATTTAGCGTTATACAATAACACAGCTCATTTGAATTTCTTGTCTCTTTTCAGGGCGTGTCTCTAAGGAGATGATCCACGCTACTGATTGGTTACCTACGTTCCACGCCCTTGCGGGTGGTAGTCCTCAAACCCTTAAAGGCATTGACGGTTTCAACCAATGGCGTGCCATTTCTGAGGGGAACAAATCTCCCAGGTATGAAATCATCCATGGTTTGGACACGTTCAAAGGCAATCGGGCTGCTCTGCGCGTTGGGGAATACAAACTTGTAATGAATCAGGACCCAGGCTTCTACGGTGATTGGTTTCCACGGCCAGCGGATCCACGTGTAATGGATCAACTCCAGAGGCCTAGACTCCTCAAGGAAGCTTCATTAGATTGCACCATTCGCCATCCGCATCCGCTTTTATATACCCATGCACCACTTTGTGATCCTACTAGAAAACCTTGTTTATTCAATATAAAATGGGATCCTTGTGAATACCATAACTTGGCTGACTTTATGCCGAATACTATGAAAGTGATGCTAGATCGGCTAAACTTTTATCTTTCCGAGGCTGCTCCGGTGATTTATCCGAAGGCCGACGATATGGCGGATCCGAATTTGGCTAATGGCGTTTGGATAACATGGAGATACGACAATGCTATGCCCCCTACAGATCCAGCTTTTGTCTATCCGAAATCATATGACGATCCTGGAATGGTGTTTAACACGACTGGACTCACAGTGAATAATATACTGAAGAAATTCTTGAAAGAACAACGAGACAAGGAACTCAAAGAAGAACAACTTCGCGCAGAGAGAGAGAAGGCGTTGCAAGCGCAGCGTGACAGGGAAATTCAAGAACAGAAAATGAAAGCGTTACAGGCGCAGCATGACAGAGAAATTCAAGAACAGAAAATGAAAGCGTTACAGGCGCAGCATGACAGAGAAATTCAAGAACAGAAAATGAAAGCGCTACAAGCGCAAAGAGCAATGCAGTTGAAGCTCCTACGAGAAGAACAAATGAGAAAACTACAAGAAAAAGCGCTGAAACTACAAAAAGAAAAGGAATTAAGGATTCAAAGAGAAAAGGAATTGAAAGCTCTCCAAGAGAAGCAGCTGAGGGACCAGCAAGAGAAAGCATTGAAGGCGCAGAGAGAAAAAGAACTAAAGGAACAAAGAGAAAGAGAGATGAAAGCTCAAAGAGACAAAGCATTGAGAGAGCAATGGAAGAAAACACAGAGAGAGAAGGAATTAAAAGAACAGCAAGAGAAGGCGCTCAGGTATCAACACGAAAGAGAAAGGCAGGCTCTAATTCAAGCACAGAAGCAAAATGCAACCCATTATCAACAATCTACATTTACAAATAAAACAACGACTAACGTAAACAACAACCCAAATACCAACCAAAGGAAAAACTCAGCTCCCTTTAAATCACCCGAAAATATAACCATAAAAGTTGACTTCGGCAATGTTGCTAAACCAGAAGAGTCACGCGCGCCACTTCAACCACTCACGGGTGTACCCACGGTACCTCCGGTAAAACCACTGTATATACAACCTGTCGACACATTAACTAATACTGTAGTCGAAAAACCGTCGGTATTGGGTCAGCGAATTAAGGAGTTCAGCAGGCCAATGCAAACCAGCCAGGTACGAGTTATATCGGATGTGACGTCAAAGCCGTTAGCAAAAGTCAAACCACCGAAGATAATTATGAATCCGTACCACACTGTGTCCCATCCTGTGCGACACCAGCGCCCGTATAATCCTTTATCACGTTTGCCTGAGATACTAGATATTATCGATGAGACAAAACAGAATCCAGCATTCCGTGGACCTGGTAGCGGCGCCAATGAGATTCCTAGGATTTTTGACGTCATTGACGAGGCCAATAACCTTGACAAGAGTGTCCACAACGGGGATTCCTCCGCGACAATAGCAACTAGCAAACAGCTGACCCTCGGTGACGTGGGCTCAGGAATGGGCGTCGGTCTCAACAGATTACCCGACGGTATTTCTGTTTTTGGTAAATTAGGTGACAAGTTGATAACTCAAGCTAAGGAGAAGCCCGGCAAGAACAGAGGCCATGTTGGAAAGAAGAAAGTAGACATTCACTCTACTCAAAGCCAGATCCACAAATTTATCGGTAATATTACAATGGATGGTAAAACATTCTTTGTCATAGGAACTGAAAGTAAACATTTAGAGGACGTAAAGTCAAGAATTGAGGGTGGCAAGTTAATTTTGGAGATACCCGCCACAAACGCTCAACTTGCTCACGAGAAGACCAAGACTCGACACGCGCATAAAACCGGAAATAAGAAGTCTAAATTGGCGACTGTTCAAACCAATCAGAACGAAGGAGTGTCTTATAGCGAGATTACAGATTACATTGACGAAACGGATGACGAAGAAGAAGACCATTCCAAGAAACACAAGACTCTTTCTTCCTACAACATTACAACAGTCGCCACGGGTCCTGCGAATGGTACAAAATGCGAGAAAGTTGTCGAGCTCGATACTTCCGACAATGCTGTCGTTGTTTCTTCGGTTGTTATCGTTGTGATCGCCTCAGCTATGGTAGTGGGTGTGGCTGTGGTTGCCATGGTTGCAGTTGTTGCTAGGCATTGCCAAAATGCTAGATTGAATTCAGGCTGACCGTAAACATGCATTTAATATAGACTAACAATATTTGTTGTACAAATTGGACACAAAACTCATATCTCAAAACTATCGTAAATGCTCTAATAGGCCCCACCCTCCCCTCCCCTCGCTTTTTATAAACAATGTTTGTCTATCACACTTGCCCAG
>JAOEHV020432029.1:0-10415 GCA_025447995.2 Isaurus tuberculatus | reverse complement strand
GTGAGAATAAAAAGAATCGATACACGCATTATAAACCACCAGCAAAGGAAAAGTGCAGCTCCTGGTTGGACAACCGAACGGCTAAGGAAATTCAAAAGACCACTAAGTACATTCCTCTTAAATGGGAAAAGAAGTAGCAACAACCCGGTTATGATGTGCAGTAGGACTATAATAATAAATGTGCTAGAAGGATGGTCCAATGACCTAAAGGATATAACTGACGAACTATATCTGACTGATTGAAACCTAACTATACCAGACTAAAATTGTTTTTAGTTTAGCTACTTATATATGCGATGATTTGGACAAAAAAATGCAAACTATGTAAGTTTCTTTATTTATGCGCGTTCAAACTTACTTTGTCGAGTCATTTGTAGACATTCTAACGGAAATGTTAATGAATTTTCCGAATATCTTAACTCTGCCGTAGAAAGAACTAGTAGGGCGAATAAACCTTGCATGATTATGGGAGATTTTAATTTAGAGCTTTTAAAGTACAATTCTCACTTTGACACTGACAACTTTCTTAACACTATGCTTTTTTCAACCTCAAATTTTACAACCAACTAGAATTACGGATCACAGCACTACCCTTATTGATAATATTTTTTTCAATTGACGATTGTTTTACTATAAGTGCTAATATAATTTATGACTTAACAGATCACTTACCTAATTTCCTGATTATAAAAAAATTACAGTTGTCTTCCTAATCGAATTAAAATATTTAAGCGTGACTATTCGAAAATCAATCCAACAGATTTCATTGACGAATGCAAAACAATAAACTGGGAAGAACTAATTTCCTCCGACGCTGACCCAAATCATATGTTTGAAGTGTTATACCTGAAACTTACAAATATAATTGATTCTCACATTCCAATTAAACAATTATCTAGAAAGAGTTGAAAATGAAATCAAAACCCTGGATAACTCCAGCTATCAGGACTTCCATTCTATTTAAGAATAAACTGTACAAAATATTCCTAAAAACAAAATCGATCTACTATACAAGTAGTTATGTAGGTGCGTTGAGGCGAATTATAACGAAGTTTTATCGATTAGTTTTTGGGTTTCCGAAGATGAATTCTTGCTTCTAATTGGCTAAGGAGAGTTTCCGAAGATTTCCGAATTTTAATTTATGCAAAAAAAAATTAAAATGTTATTTTAGGGCTGGGAAGGATGTTGGGAGTAGTCGGGGGGGGGGTCATTTTTTAATTGATTCAAAAAATTTATTGTGGGCTTGAAATGATTTGGGGCGTGGTCAGGGGGGTCATTTTTTTAAATTGATGATAATTGATGCAAAAAATTTATTTAGGGCAGGGAAGGATTTGGGTACTGGTCCTGGGGGTCATTTTTTATTTTTGTGTGTCGGTGTGCAGGTAAGTGTCCACAGGCCTCCCCAACAACAATATTTTTTTATTAAAAAAGGCAACGATTTTAATGATACTAAAACTAAGGTATTTACAAAATATAAGAAAAAACTAAAGTATTTTTTTTAGGTCAGAGCTATGGAGACGTTCTATTCTTAAAGTATGAATAAAGTTCGTGTCTCTGGTTAAACCTAATTTTCCACGTATCCATTGTACAAAGTGATAACATTTCGACTTGAGGACAATGATGTTGTAAAGGATGATCGTGAGAGCCACAAAGGGCTACGGTTCGGAGACGTAACATATCGTTGAATTTAGGACAAACATAATGTTCTAGATTGTAAGCAGGAAAACGAAGTTCGTACAAAAAGTCTTTTTCTAAATGGCCTCCTTTGTAAGCTACGGTAGTAGGAGAGGCCATGAATATGTCGTCGCACATAGTCGACCGTACGTCGAGCCAAACTATTGAACTGAGGATACGGTCGTGAAGGATAATAATGATACGGGCCATAATGGTTGCCGTCGCGATTACACCAACCCATTTCACGTACGACAAAAGTCGGTCCGACTTGAAACCCTTCCGAATCGAAGACCATGCATATTTGATCTAAAAAGGGTGGAGGAGGAGGTTCCAAGCTTGCTTTTGCGCTTTCGACATCGGCAGATCGAACCATCGGAAAAACTTGTAAGGATTCCCTTTGTTGTTGCAAGTCAGAAATAAACGGTTGGGATTCAAGAGGGTTTGACTTTGCTTGAGCCGCAGATCGCGAAATCCTTCTCCTTGACAGTAACAAGTGAAAGGTAGACTGCCGGTCAGATCGGGTGAAGGAGGGACTTTATTATTATAGCAAGGATGAAGATCACGTGCCAATTGCTGGGACCAATCCCTGGCACGATACAGACCGCAGAAGAAGACGCAAGGTTTAATGGGACATTTAACGTACAACCACCCTTGATCGGTCGAGCGCACGTCCAAGAAATGTTGTGAAATGGACAGTAATACACAGGAAGAGTTAGCAGCGGTGGCCGTGGTGGCGGCGGTGATGGTGAAGGTAAGGGTTGTGGTGTAGACGGGGGTGGTACGGTTCCTTCTTGCAAAACATCTTCTTTCACGATGGGATCCGGTTTACAAAGATCCAAAATACTTTGGACAGCCCGTTCACATTCTTCCTGGGTACTGCACAAACGTTTGGCTGGTTTTTCTTCTTCATGCAATTGTTGAACGGGATACCCGTCATGAAGAGCCAGTCGATCACTTAAATCAGTAGCAGCCCCACCACTGCGATGGCGTTGTTGGCGGGCTTTTTCCCGTGATAAAGCTTTGTCAAAAGAGACGGGGTTCTTGCGTTTAGCTGCCATCTCCTCCGAAAAAGAAAGGGAAGAAAAACAATAACAAAAACGCCAAAAAAAGACGAAACGAAGTTGAAAACGTGGTACCGAGATCCCACCCAACCTGGTAGTTTAGGAGGAGCCCGAGCCCATTGTCAAAAATGGAAAGACATGAAAAAAGTGTTAGAAGGCGATCTGGCCTATACGTTACACAAACCTGTACGACGACGGTTTCCTACGTTGAAAGTGAGGGTGATGTGGATGGACCATCAATGGGTAGCCGACTTGGTAGACATGGAAAAATTAGCTCCCAAAACAAAGGCATCAAATACATGTTAATCATCGTGGATGCCTTGTCTAAGGTGGCGTGGGTCGAAGCTTTGAAAAATAAAACCTTTACGAACGTGTTAAAACGGGCGTTTCCTCGTCATCCTCATTATTTACAAACGGATCGAGGGATCGAATTTTACAATGCCCCCTTCCAAAAGTTTTTAAGAGAACAACGGATTCATCATTTTTCGACGGCCAGGGATGCCAAAGCCGGTTTAGTCGAACGATTTAATAGGACGTTGAAAGGAAGGATGTACCGTTATTTTACGGCGGCCAATACGTTACGGTACGACCATGTGTTTCAAGCCTTGGTGGAAGGGTACAGTGCCACACCCCATCGCAGTATCGCGATGGCTCCGAACCTAGTGACCCCTAAATATGAAGCACAAGTCTGGCAAAAACTGTATGGATCGAAAGACAAAAAAACAAAAATAAAAAATCTACCCCAGTTTCAAGTAGGCGAGCGTGTCCAGTTAAGTCTACTCCGTTGTCCTTTTAAGAAAGGGTATTTTGCCCGTGGGTTTTTACGCCAAAAGTCTAGTTCTTCAAAATGTTGATGATGTATACGAGGACGACCCGTTCCGAAGGGATCCATTCCATGAGGACAACACTCACAGTTCCAACCCATCATCATGCACCAAAAAGCCGTTTCCTATGAGCCGAGGGAAGCATAACCTAAAAGAAAAAAATCAAAAAATGTTGTTTTTTAAAAACGGTTGGGAACAACGACAACACGTGTGATCTAGAATGGCTTCTTGTCGAAACCCACAAGCAAAACACATTTGAATTCCCCAAAAAGGATCGAGGGCTTTCAGGTTGGTCCCCAGGTCTCGACATACACATAATGCTGACAGACGGCCCAAAGCGCTGGTGCTCTTTCACCGCAACGAAAACGACCCATCTAGGAAACAAAAAAATATATATCCATTTTAACAACGGCCAGAACAAAGGGGATCAAGACAATAGGACTGAGGATGGACACAACGTCGACACGTTTCATTATGCCCTGACGCTTCTTGTCGAAACCCACAGGCAGGACACGTTCGGATTCCATAAAAAGAAACGTAAACAGGATAGCTAATGGTCTGCTTAATCAACCAGATTTCAAAATCAACATAATGTTGTCACCCAGGGATCGGTCTCGGCTTCCTTATCGCACCGAAAAAGGCCCATCTAAATAAAAATCAAAAAAAGGGATCTTCATGATCGGCCAGCTCCAAAAAGGAGGCGTTCCCACTAGGAGACAGATAAATCCCATTGTAGTGGTGATAGTGGTCCGTGCCCTTCCCTTCACTACAACAATACAAGTCGGTGGTTAAAAAGCAAAGGTGGTTGGCCATAGGATTCCTCAGGATCTAAGGAGAAAAAAAAATATCGAAAAATTACAAAAAGCATAGGGTCATCTTCCCTCCTTTTTCTTCTTCTTCTTCTTCCTGGGTTTCCCATTCCATCATTTTACCCTCACACCAAGGCCACCAGGCACCATCGGGATACCACTACCGAGAGAGAGAGAGGGAGAGAGAGAGAGAAAGAGAAAAAAAAGAATTACCTTAGTTCGTTTGTTACACCGGGGATGAGTCCACCACTGGGAAACATCCTCGAAGGACAGTTCGAGCCCGACACACCAATACATGGGCGGGGGACACCACTACCAAGAGAAAATAAAAGAATGACCTAGGCTAGTTTACAGGGGGGTACGATCCATATATACATTTCTTCATGCCACATGGAAAGAAAATCCAGCCAATACGGACTAGAACGCAGGTACTTTCTCATCTTCTGGTCAAGGACGTCAACTGCTAACCCAAAACAATAGAGGGTAGGATAAAGATACCACTGGAAAATAAATAAAAAAGTTTACCTAAATTCTCTCACACCAGGGATGAATCCAGTACTCCTCGACCAACATTTCCAAGCCGACACACAAACTCATGGTTGGGGGAAACCACTACCATCCGACCAACCACGGTGCTACCCCGCCACTTTTACCCTCCAGATAACGTAACTGGATAGAAGGAGGGGGTGTCGGTTGACACCTCCTCCAAACACTATCGTAACCGAGTTGACCGTCCGAGCGTAAACGATTGACAGAAAGATGCCAATGATCCTCCTCGGGTTCTTTTAAGAAAATCTACAAACAAGAGATAAAAACAACCTTAGGGTTTTTCACTCTTTTTATTTTTTCGTTCTTCCCATTCTCTCGCAAACCATTTCTCTCGGTTCGTCGCCCATTTCTTAGAAAAGGATTTATAAAAGTCTCCTTTATAAATGCGAAGGACCGGTAAATGGAGCACCCTTCAAATAGGATTGCGTTGAGAGAATGGACGAAATTCCTTCAACGAATACATATAATGAGGACGTTGGGGCCAACGATATAACCAAAACTCATGCAAATGGTCATGAAAGCGTGGTCTCCCTGCTGGACGGAGCAGTTGATTTCGGAAAAGAATCTACAAGAAAGAATGAGAAAAAAGAATCACCTTAGGGTGCGAACCGATAGGGGGGAGCAGGCCCAGGACCAGCATTCGTTTTTCGAAAAGAACAGGGCCACCATTGCCATCCTACTTTATCATCCAAAGGAGGACAGCGTCGAAATTGTAGGGTATAGCCATCGAAGCCTCGCAACCCTTGGGTCAACCGATGCTCTTCCAAATGCCAATGGTCAGGAAGGTGGGAATGAACGTGAAAGATGTCTGGAAATTCAATCACCTCTCTCATCCTCTCCAAGAGAATCTACAACAACAACACCAACACCACAGGTAGAGGGTTCCTTCTTTTTTATTGACAATTTTTTATGAACACTATTTACATTTTGTTTTTGAAGCGGAGGATCTGAGTTTTTTAAAAACACCCAGAGGAGGGTAGGATTAACGAGGGACCAAGTCTAAATGGACTGTTCAGACATCCAATACAAAGGACGAAAATCGGAAGGAGGATCTAGATTGTAATGATAGAAAAATTGGAGCTCATCGCATTCATGATACGTTCCTAAATAATCACCACTGTCCCTCGTCCATTCGATGTGAACAAGATGGATGTGATTCTCTGTAAACCAAGGACTAAACCAGAGTTGGTTGGTTGGAAAGATAATCTAAAATAAAAAAAACAAAACAAAAAATAGCTAACGGGGTACCACCTCTAAGTATTATAAGAAAAAAAAACAGATCCATCAAGTCACTTTCAGGGTCCAGGTTGTACCGGGTTCGACGCCCATTGTGGCAAAACAAATAATTGCCTATGTACACATTCAGGTCCATTATATAGTGGAGCTGATCAAGGTGTTGGTGCAGCCTCTGGAGCAGGGAGGGATCCAAAACCCCCGGAATAGAAAAAAGGACTTAAAGGAATTAAAAAAAAATCCCACGATCAACTTTAACGATCCACCATCCTGATCTGTTCTAAGAATAAACTCAGATCTCCTGAAAGGTCCCCTGGATTTAAATTGGTTTTACTACAATATCTCCTAGAACAATTCACAAAGGTACCGACATAAAGAAACAGGGATGTATCACTATAAACAATTCTATCCCTCATCCTCTGTACCAGGAGGAGATGGGTATGATATTCCTCCATGAGCGATAGAAGCGCCGGGTACTGGACCCAAAAAGAAAGTGTGGGGACAAGCACCTAATAATAAAAAAAGAATATAGACTAAATCAAAAAAAGAATGTCATGAACGAGACCTTTTTTATTTTTTATTTTATTCTAAATCCTTTTTTTCCTTCCATGCGACAAGGTAGCATATGAAAAGGAATGTGGATATAAGGGTTGTTCCATCGAAACACTATCGTACAACATTCCCCTACACACCAAAAGGAGGACACAGGAAATCACTGTTTATTTACAAAAACAAAAAACTTTTTTTTATTTAAAATAAATAAATCTGGACTGGGCAGGGTGGGAATTCCCAGTCATCCTCACTATAATCATTTAAAAATCAGGCCAGGACGACCAGCCCTTCCCCGACACACCAAAACGACAGCTTAGGAAACCACTACAAATTGAAAAAAGAACCAGAAAAACTTTTTATTTACTAAAACAGAAAAAAACTTTTTTTTATTTATTTACAAAAAAAAACTTTTTTTATTTACAAAACATTTTATTTACAATACAAAAATCTGAACGGGGCAGGGTGGATGTTCTATGAAATCTTCATCCAGATAATTATTAAAAATTTCAGCCATGACTGTCTGCCCTTGCCCGGAACACCAGTACGTTAGAACAGGAAACCACTACAAATTGAAAAAAAACCAGAAAACTTTATTTACAAAATTGAAAAAACGAAATTACAAAGAACACGTGGTATTATAAAAAAGAGAAAAAATTGAAAAATATTTAAAACAAAATCAAAGGACCAAGGACCATGACAAATAAATGCAAAATCGAAAAGGATGAAAAAATAAAATGTTCCAATTCGAAAACTAAGAACTGCCCCATCACATCATGTCCTCCATCGGAACAGGACGCAAAATCCAAACATCAAAAAAGGTCTCCTTCGTGAACTCTTTTTTCTTTCAACTTAAATAAAATTTAAAAAAAAGAACGAACAAAATAACTTACGGTGCCATGGAGTCAGCAGCGAGACAGGGTGGCCATCTTCTCGTGAACGGGTTGCACTCGGTCTACATAGGCTTGGGATTTGGCCACCCTGTAGTACATCATCATCTGATCCTGCACCTCGTCTGGCATGTACACCCAGTAGGATCGACCTATTAAGAAAGTATCCATCATTTTTAAAAAAATTTCTTTCAAAAAAAAATATTCCAAAACGAAGGAATTCTTTTTCTTCTGTTTTTCTTTCCATAGAATTCTTTCTCTTAGCGGCATCCACCTCTGAGTCCGGGTTGAGCAAAGCATCTTTTTCTGCTTCAGAACACAAGTGATCGGTCAGCTTCCTGGTAGCCATCACTTCTTCCTTTGTTCTTTTCACTCTCTTTGCTTCTCCTACCTCCCTCGCCATCATCATTCGTTTCACAAATGATTCCATTTTTTCAAATAAAGTTTTCAAAAAAAGCTTTGAATGGCAAACCAAAACGTGCAATAGAGCAAAAAACTAACGAAAATCTGTTTGCAAGGTGACTCGATCGAGCGCGCTCGCTTGTTTTTATAGCCTTGGGTGGTTCATTAAGTATTCTTCCAATCAGAATCGACTTCCCTTTGCAACAGGGTGCAGGTTCGTTTTTATCTTTTTATTTTTTTCTCTTTTCTCTTTTTGATTTTTGAATTATTTTTTTGTTTTGATTTTTGAATTTTTTTCTTTTTCTATTTTTTCTTTTCTTTTTTTTAAATTTTTGTTCTTTTTTTCTTTTGGGTAGGTCTACCCGCCCTCTTCCAAGTGAACTTGGAGCCGTTCGTCCACCGCAGTTCTGGTGTGTTGGGTGTTCACGAGCGTGTGTTCCGGGTTCAATTTCAACAAAATCTGGTGGCTCTGGCTCGCCGTCTGGGCAATGCACATCTGATGGAAAAGTTGGCCTCGGCCCTTCGATCAATTATTAGATCGAAGGGATATTCACAACCAAGACAGGGTTTATTTTAACCTGGCTTCCAACCGGTTGAACTATACCTACGACGGCTGGGGATTACGAGAAAGGGAATGACGTGAGGGTACCGACCGAGTGGAACGCATCTTCCACAATCTGTCGATGCTGCTCAACTCCAATCAACAGTTTGAGATCGACGACAGTATCACCTTGTCGTTGGCCCATGTGGAAGGTCCGCCGCGTGGAGGAGGGAAACACAAGAAATATATCCCTGGGCAGATGTCCTATAGTAAGTTAAGGGTTCGTAAGTCCCGTTCCGTCCTCCCCATCGCTCGTGACAACAACCTTTGCTTTGCCACCGCTTTTGTTGTCGCTACCTTTTCCCGTCAAGAAGCCCGTCGATACCGTCAGTCCCGCTGAACTCGGAGAATCCTCGACAAGGTTCACCAGTTGCAACAGCAAGCCCAGATTCCTTTGGGTCAACTGTGTGGACCTCCGGAATTGGAACAGTTCGCACGTGTCCTGCCCTAGTTCAAGATTGTCGTGGTGGATGCGGATCGGCGCTACGAACGCTACGTGTACGGGACTGGCAACACCTTCCTAGGCCTGTTGTATTCTGACGGGCATTATGATGTCATCTTTTCCTTGGCAGGGTTTTTGATCAAACCTACTTTTGTGGCCGTTGTCTCTCCCCTTAGAAATGGGAAGGACATCACGCCTGCACCAACAACCCTGACCACTGTACTCGTTGCCTGCAGACCGGCTGTCCTGATTTCTTGGAGGCGCAACAACACTACCGGTCCCCTGATCGCTTCTGTCCAACATGCCGCATTTTCTTCCACGGGCCAACCTGCCTCCAACGCCACACCACCTTCACCCGGGCTGGAAAACAAGCCACCGATCCTCGAGTTGCCGTCTATGCCACCGTTCAGCGTTGTCAACATTGTTTTATGTTTATCAACCACCGGACACGGGATCGAGAGGGTCATCGTTGCGGTCATGCAGAATGTCCTTCCTGCCGCGACGTCCACGATCTTCGCACCCACCGTTGCTACGTGCAAACGTACAAGATTCAAGCCAAAAAGCAACAACGGGATAGGGAACGACGTCGCCAGAAAGCCCAACAACGCCGACAACAACAACAACCTGCTGTTGCTGCTGCTGCTGCTCCACCACCATCCCCTGCAGACGACCACGATCACCCTGACGCCGAGGAGGAAGAGGAACCTTTGCTCGTCTTTTTCGACATCGAATCCATGCAAGTGGAAGACGACGAAGGGAAAAAAAAACACATGTGCCGAACCTTCTGGTGGCTGAAACCACGCATTCCAACGAGCCCCGGATCTTTTAAGGCACCGACTGTGTCACCGCCTTCCTCGACTGGTTAGATGACGAGGTTGCCCACACCGACGACGACCAACCCGTCCCTGTCACGGTCCTGGTCCACAATTTCCAGGGTTACGACAGCTACCCTATCCTGGCCGCCTACCTCCAACAAAAGAGAGACTTGAAGCAGATCCGAAACGGAGGCAAGATCCTACAACTCAAAGTGGGTTCCATCCATTTCATCGATTCCATGTCCTTTTTATCGATGGGTTTTGGCGGCTTTTGAAAAACCGTTCGGCCTCACGGAACTGAAAAAGGGATTTTTTCCCCATTTCTTCAATACCGAGGCCAACCAACACTACGTGGGTCCTTTGCCGGACAAGGACTATTACGGTCCCCACACCATGACCGACCAACGCAAGGAAGCCTTCGACCAATGGTACGACACGTTAGTCCAAGACCATCCGGATTACGTGTTCGACTTCCCAGAAGAACTGGACGACTATTGCCGTTCGGACGTACGTCTGTTGAAGGAGGGTTGCCTGCGGTTCATGGAGAATTTTGCAACCATGGCTCA